>JAKTVH010000035.1:8854-66710 GCA_030557105.1 Candida frijolesensis | reverse complement strand
TTTTTTGAACACCAAACACTTCTTTGATTTCCACGACAAAATTTTCGTTCTTTTCTTGATAAAGACTGACAGCAGCATAAATTTGACTAAGCTAAGAAAAAAAATGAAACATAGAAAAAAAAAAAAAACTCGTCCGATGCACACGACCTGTCACTCTCACTCTTTTGTCATATACGTTGTATATATTCAATACATATATACCATCCTCACACACATTTAAACTTACAATTTACCACCTTTTGGAGCATTGATAGCATTGACAATGGAAACTGGATAATCAATGGAACCAGAACCTGAAGAAATTTGCCAACTAGCACCATCAACAACCAAAACTTCACCGGTGACAAAAGAAGCAGCAGGGGAGAACAAGTAAACAGTACCGTCAGCAATATCCGTAGTATTACCTAATCTTTGCAATGGAATCTTCTTGGCAATAGCGTCTTTGCTGCTTCTCGATAATCTGTTCAAACCTTCAGTTTCATCAATTGGACCTGGGGCAATACAGTTCGATCTAATTCCCAAAGGACCCAATTCCACAGCAAGAGCATTACTTAAAGCATCAACACCGGCCTTGGCAGCACCAACACCAATTTGGAAAGGAACACCGTAGTAGTGCAAAGTGGCACTCACGAATAATATAGATCCCTTGTTTTTTCTCAATTGATCAAAAGTAACTTTGGCGGTATTGTATGAACCCAATAAATCAATATCAACAATAGATTTGAATGCATTGGAAGACAAATGGTTGAAATCACAAAGGAAATTACCAGCGGCACCGGCAATCACGAAATCAATTCTGCCCAATTCTGCCACAGTTTTTTCAACGGCACCTTTCAAACTGTCGATTTTACGAACATCAACACCTCCAAGTCCCAAAACTTTGGCGCCTGGTCTTAAACTGGCGATTTCTTTGGCGGCAGATTCGGTTTTTTCAACGTTTCTACCAAGAATGGCAGCATTGGCTCCTAATAAAACCAAAGCTTCTGTTTGCACACGACAGATGGTACCTGCACCACCAGTGACAAAGACAACTTTGCCCTTGAATAAGTCTGGTCTCCAAGAACCAGAATCGATATATGATTGTGATAAGGTGTTTGGCATGATTGAGTTGTGTATAAGATGTGTAGGGTTATGTAAATGGGGTTTGAAATTGGGTGGAATTTATAAAATTTGAGACAATTTGGGAAACCTTGTTCTTAAATACCTGGCGGTTCCCCACTAACTTTTTTTTTTTTGTGGCACCAGTGTGATATATATATATATAAATGTAAGACCAACGGTTATTGTTCTTTTATCTCCCATATGATAAATTGCGACATCTTCTCGGTCGGTTTTTCCTCTCTTTCTCCGTTTCGTTCGTGTTGTTCCTGGGGCGAGAGGTGGGACGTAGGACGTGGAATGGACGCAGTAGTCGTGGTGGAAGTGTGGGAAAGTGCAGCTGAGTGAACGAATGTGCGTGACAGAAGAAACCACACATTGGCACAGTTAATAGTACCTCGGACATGTTTTTTCTGCCCCCCGCACAACCTTTTCTTTTTTTTTTTGACCCTGGTCAAGCAACATTCCGGATTTCATTCTATAGTTGAGTACGTTTTTTCACACGTGATTTTTTTTTGTTCCAGTATGTCATACCATCTACCTGATTTTACATAAATCAACAATATGTACTCTTAATCAGTAGTTCTACAAGACGAACAATAGAATGAGTTAAAAACCTAATGACGGAACGAATTCCGGATCACAAAATTGTAGTTCACTATAAGACCAAGCAGGAAGAAGTAAATTAACAAGTCATACTCCGAAGAGGGTATCTCGTACAACATTTATTATAAACTTGGGGTATCTATTATCGTATTTATTTATTGTTACAGTTAATCACTGGTTATAGCAGTCAAAGCAACCTTACCAAAATTGTCATTATTAGGGTTGGTCTTCTCCTTTAATTCAGTACGTTTACTCGTTTCAACTTCTGATGCATCCTCTCTGGGTCTCTTTTTAGCCACAGTATCGTTATCACACCCATTTCCATTCGTGATGGCATGACCATTTCCATTTCCATTTCCATTTCCATTTTCGTTCTCGTTTCCATTATCAAGTCTTTCTTTTTGCTCGTCTTCCTGGTCGTCATTAATTGGAGTGGAAGCATTGTTTGGCATCAACTCTTCATCGGATAGTCCTAAATCATCAGTCTTAATACCTACGACCTCATCATCATCATCATCTGGCTCATCCTCTTCATCTTGAACAGCACTAGATTTTGTCGTGTTTAATTCTCGTTCAACCAAGTCAATCAATCTCTTCCCAGTACTAACGTAATTCAACTTATTTCTAATGAAATCTTCGTACGTTTTGTAAACGTATCGTGCCAAAAAGATATAGTTGGTTTTCTTATTGGCATTGACAGCAGGGTCGCAATTCTTGATTACAAGTTCTAGGAAATCCAAGCATGTCGAGTTTGCCAAGTTATCCTCTTCAACCACAGTCTCAAAGAATTTGAAAAAATAAACCCACACATCTTGATTAATGGTATATCTGGTGAAAAAGTCGTCGTTCAATAAAATCAAATTTTTCAAACATCTAATGGCAGTTAATTTCAAGATAATCTTGCAATTGCTAGTTAACAACTTAGCCACACCTAGAACAATATGATTCTCCAAAATGAATGTTCTTGAAACCGCAGTCTTATGTTCTCTGGTACAGAACGAAACCAACTCACATAGCAATTGATATAACAATTCATCTTTTCTGATGTCAATAACAGCTTCACTCGAATTCCCCAAATAAATTAACTTCCGAAACAACTTGACTGCGACTTCAGCATAAAACGCGTTGAAATAGTTCTGTGTGTTGATCTCTTTAAACTTATCAGAGCTAAAGTTATAATCCTCATTCTGAGAACCCACGGGAAAGGTACCGCCTCCAAGCACTGGACTAACACCATTACTCCCACTCGATGCAATGTTTGGATCCAACAATGTCTTCAAGGCTTCAAACGCTTGATTCTTCAAACCAAGGTTTTTGTCCTCAACTAATAGCTTACTTAGTATAGATATGAGGGTCATGTCATCCGATAACTTCAATCTGGTATTCTTTGGGGAAAAGCTAGTATCTTCATTGGAGTCAAATGATGACTTCGTGCCCTTTTTATCGTTTGAGTGTACATGAACTAATTCTTCAAGTATAGGAGGATCAGAATTATCAATGGTAGCCTCTTCGTGGTCAATAGCATTGACCAATGAAACATCTTGTTCGATTATTATGACAATTAATTCGGTTCCTAAGACTCTTATTTGATCCTCAGTATCCCTTAGGGCAAAATTAATCATTTTCAACAATCCCGATTTCACCAATAATGAGAAAAAATCCAGCTTCTGCAAAGCTTTAGCTATGAGCACGTATTGATGTATCATTCTGACACCATCTCTTCTCATGGTGATTTTGTTTTCGTTACTCGGTAGAACACGACTTGTTCCATCGTCGCCGTCGCCGTCGCCATCACCATCACCGTCTTCATAAATCTCAAACAACTTTTCTAGCATACTTGAATCTTTAATGTAATTAAAAATCTCTACTTGATTAGCACATATCAAGGTTGTTATCATACTAAATGGAGGCTCATCAAGAAACCTTGCTAGTACGACATCCTTTAGGTAATTCAAATAAAAGTCTCTTTTAAATATATCGGTATTGTCCACTGGTATCACTGTGGTAAAAGACTGCGAAGTAAGAAAATCTCTATGGCACGCTTTGAAATTTGGATAGTCAGAATCATATTCCAATATACCTACCAAACCCAATATTCTCTCATCGCTCGATAACATGTCTTCCAACATCGCAGTCTCATTATATAGGAACAACGATTTTATTACATCACACGTTGCATATAGTGCTTCTATGTCCTTATCTTTTTCTGCCTGTTCAAAGACTTTCACCAATTTCAAAAAATACCCCTTTTCAACAATATATTCCAGAATATTTGTTCTTGTAAATTGGGCATTTGCTCCTTGCTTTATTGTTTCCAATACTTCTGCGATATTGGAGGGGTCCGGATCATCGGGAGGATATCGTATTGGACCGGTTATTAATTCAGTTATATCGTCGCCCTCATTCATATTGGGTATAACGTAATATAGTGATATTCCGGGACTGAAATTCCCCTGTTGTACACGTATTATGAATTCACACAAATCAGCACATCCTTCCGTCTCTTGAAATGATAACGCCAAATCGGAACCATTAGAATCTGTCCACACAATGAGCGTCTCCTGTTGCCTTTGATACTGTATCGATCCTTCAAGAAATGACTTTAGTATCACGTTTTCCGAATCTTGTTCGTTACGTACGAGGAAATATGGCGACTTGGTATCTTGATCAATTTCACCAACACAAAACCCGGTACCATTATCGATCCAATCATCACCGCTTAGTAGGTATACTTTGACTCTTCTTGGGGTCCTTCCTGCTCCATCTATTATTTTCCGTTCATCTTTTTTTGTAGGTAATTTTGGTGGTGATTGTGTAGGTAACGTTTGTAGACCACCTCCTGATTGATTGCTATTGTTCATTATTGTATGGTGTCTATGATCGCGTTTTGAAGCCCTTTGCAGCCTTGCTCTATGAAATCAAATGGTATATGTGAAACAAAAATATGAATGAATAAATAAATATCTCTAGAAAAATATGTGGTTGTAAAACGGGTAAAAAAAAATGTTGTATATATCAGCAGGTCCTTCTTTTTTTTTTCCTTCCTTATACTTGCTTGTTAGGGGGCAATGGGTTGCAACTTGGATGATAAGTTGGTGCTTAATTCAAACAAATAATATAAAACCAGGTAATAATACAAAAAGGCTTTGGCTCCTCTAGATCAAGTTCTCTATTGTTGGGTATTCGGTTCGGTTAAGTCGTGATGTAGGCGGGAATAGACACAACCAGAAAAAAAAATTTAACGGTAACGGTACTATTTTTTTTTTTTGTGGTGATTGTTTTTGGTTTTAAAAAAGAGCGAGAGAGGAATGTGTCTGTTGTTGATTTAATCTGAGAAAGAGCGCGTCCTCAATGTCGTATTATATGTCGTATGCATCCTATTTACAACTCACATCCCCCCCCTTCGCGACACATCTAGAAATTAAGACATAAAGGGGTCCTATAACTATTCACTTTAAAAACAAGGTACAATAAATATAACCTAAACTCTAGTGGCAAACCAATGCTGCACTTGCCAAGTTTCTTAACCAGTCGTGCTTGTCAACGTCGTGTGTGTCCTCAACTTCTCCCCATTCTCCTGTTTGATAGATAGTTTCCAAGTTTGCCAATTCAACCAAATCCTCTAAACTTCTATAATAATAATTGTCTGCAGTTTCTTTATTAGTTTGGTATAACTCTTTTAAAGTTTTTTCGTCGTTGACATTGGACCTCAATAACGCAACCCCACATAAAAATGATTTAGAAGTCAAAATGGTTTTCTCTAACGCAATCAAGTCGTATATCGGTAATTGGTCCAACCAATCCAAAACAACCTCTTGTGTCTTTTCACCTTGTTTGTTACCTCTTAATCCATCAGTTTCGCAGTCCAAGAATTTCAAGTCGATTGACTCGTTGTTTGGAATTAAGTTTTTGCGATGGGCATATTGGGTAAAGAAATCGTTGAATTCAGTAATCAAAGGACGATATATCTCTTCTTGTCTTTTCCTCAACTTACCGTCACATTCTCTGTTTGTAGCAAAGATGAGACAGGTATCAGTGTCCAAGTATCTCAATAATTGCAACTTGATGTCTTCCAAGGCAAGCATCTCTTTTGCCTTGTCGCTGTCACTCAAATGATGTTTGCCCAAATCGATGGCTCTGGCAGCCAAGGCAGTCAATGGTAAAGTACTGGATTTCACCTTGATATCTGGCAAATGGGTCCATTCGTGGGCAATCAAGAATGCCAATTGTTTCTTACTTTCTGGCAATTCCAATGGGAAACCCAAAGGTGTACGTAGAGTCTTGCCGTCTAATTGAATTTCATATTTCTTTGTTTCGGGGTTAAAATGAACATCACCACTTTTCCAAAATCTAGCTCCGGTTTTGGCTAATTTATTGGTTTCTGATTGAATATTTGACTCGATAGTTCTGTCGATCCCCAAAGAGGCTGAATTGTTTTTAGGAACACGAGATTGGAATACAGGGATGGTGCTTCCAAAATACCTGGATTGAATAGTTCTGGATCTAAAAGCTCTAGCGGATAACTGTCTTCTACCAAGTCGAATCATGGTGTCCATTAAACTGGATTTGCGGAGAAGTATGAAGTTCCTTTCTGTTCATAATGAAATTTTCAATTTTTTTTTTTTGCTTCCTACATCTGTCGAACATCGATTCAAATCAGTGTATTTTTTTGTTGCCAGAATATTCCAACACCTAAACAACCATATCTGGCAGTACCCTCAACATTCAAAAGATAATCAGATTCAAATGAACCAAGAAGCTTTACAAAAAGTCCTAATTGAAATGGACAACCAATTGAACAAGTCTCGTGCTGAATTGTCCATGGTGAATTTACAACTCGATAGAACAAATACAAATTTGAAAATCATTGACACAACCAAATCCAAACTAAATGATATCTGTAAACCTTCGGATAGAGTGTGGCAAGGTTGTGGGAAGGCTTTCATTGCCAAAGACATGAAAACATATCTCGGTGATTTGGACAAAGATCAAAAGGACTATCAAGATACTAAGAAGAATTTGACTATCAAGCAAGAATATTTACAAACAACTCTTGAAAAGACCTTAGACGGAATGACCAAAATAGTGGGAGAAAAGAAATAGTTTGTATATATATATATGTATATATTAATACATGTATATTGTCACTATATAAACATCATTTTACCCAATCTCCTCTTCGTCGACACCTTCATCTAGTATTCTTCTTTCAACATCTTCTTCGACTTTCTCACCTTTTACTTTATCATTCTCTAATTGCATTCTTTCAGTCAAGAATATGTTTATTTGATCTTGTAGGGTAGTGACTTCTGCTCGTAAATTACCCAAGGCAGTATCGGGATGTTCACTTGGTTTATCGCGATCTTCACCACCTGCATTGATCACGATATCCGAGATCTGATTTGTCTGACCATATGTAGTATGTGGACCATCACCAGGGTGGAACTCTTTGAAAACTTCTAAATCAGGAGCTGTATATATTGCTGTGGGAGTTAATTTCATTGGTGTATAGGTATAGCTTGGTTGAGTTGTGTTGAGTAAGAAACGCAGAGAGAGATAGATTGCAATATTTTTTTCTTCACATATAGAAGTACTGTGAGCTGGAAAACCAATAATAGCATCAGTTGTGAAGAACAAAATAAATTCAAAATATATACAGTCGTCGTAGTTGTTTAATTTTACTGTTGTTTTATTTTCTACATAAATACAAATTATTTATGACCATAATTATTCTGTGTTCTCGTAGTCCTTGATCTTTATCTTGGTGACAGCGTTCGAATAGGCATTGAACTTAACCTCAATGATCTCATCCGTCTTGAAATCTAGTGTGGCAATTTCGTAACTTGAACATGACATCAAGTATCCGTAAAACACACGCAAGACGGTTTCATCAGCGATGATTAATATATCCCCACTCATTCTTTCCATCTCCAAGATCAAAGGCTCGACCTTAATAGCTAAATCATGGTAAGATTCTGCTCTTGGAAAACGATAATGATATGGATCATGGTCGTATTGAATGTACTCCAACGGGAACTT
This sequence comes from Candida frijolesensis, assembly GCA_030557105.1. Taxonomy (NCBI): domain Eukaryota; kingdom Fungi; phylum Ascomycota; class Pichiomycetes; order Serinales; family Debaryomycetaceae; genus Candida; species Candida frijolesensis. Next base: position 58,967 of record JAKTVH010000035.1, on the reverse strand, counting down.
TTCCTTAATCTGTTCCTCAGTCAAACCACCCGTGAGACCAGGATTCTTTTGTGACAATTGAATTCTATTTCTAATATTAACATTCTTCTTTGCCAAAAATTGTGTGGTCTCAACTGTTCTTTGCTTTACTGAAGTCCAGACTTGTAACGTTTTACCATTTGCTTTCTCAGCTGGCTCATCAATGTAGTTTTTTCCTGCCTTTCTCAAGTGATCAACCAACGTCTCAGTCAAGTTCCTGGCGTATTGCAAACCGTTTTCATCTAATGGAGGATCCTGGTTATAATCTAAATAATTTTTATAACATCTGGCCATGAACAACGATCCTGACTTGATTTTACCATTCATCAAATAGAACACAACTTTGTTGATCAAATACCCATAGTTTGAATTGTGCAATTCGATCCTTTCACCGAAATTGATGAATTTTATATAGGATAAGTGCTCTTCCTCTGGTCCACCCATTTCCTCATAGAATGGGCCCAAAGCTTTGATTCTTTCGCTATAGTCTTTATACGCCTTATCGTAATCCCAGTTTTTGTAATCAGGAGACGACTTGGCAGCTTCTTGGATATTCTTCATCACAATGGAATCATCGGTAACCAAACTTTCAATAAACAATACCTGGATATTCATCTCCCTGAACTTCTTCTGCAACTGCAATCTATATTCTGGCTTAGCATTTACAGCATCATATATGGCAACTTGACCACCGTTGTCATTGAAAAAGTGCTCGATATCACGAAGACATTCGTTGACCATCTTTTCTCTTAATTCGTTAGCTTTGGCGGATTTTGGGGACGGGACAAATAAATCATGAGCAAGATCTTGCTCAGCATTAGCACGTCTATAATTACCCAAATGGAACGGATACGAGTTGACACCAAGCCATCTCAAATATCTAGTTAACGAGACCGACAAGTGAGTTTTACCTCTTCCGGGCAAACCCGTCAAAATGATGATAATCTGACCTGCATGAAACAACCTCCCTGATTCTGTCAGGTACAATTGGGCACCACCCAACTCACTAAATGGATCCACTGGTTTGTGGATACTGTCAATTCCGGTGATATCACTCATTCTTCTGCCTGGGGCTCTTTTTGGTGTTGGCCCATTCTCATTCGATAGTTCTGATAAGTCTGGTCTGCCTGTGTTGAATGACCATCTTTTGGTGGTTCTCAACAGGTTTTTAGGTGAGGTCCCGGCACCGAAATCTTTGATGAATTCAGTCTCATCATCTGAAATTGCTGATCCTGACATGAGTGGGTAGGGTATTGTTTTCTGTATGGGGTAAGGTTTTCTTTATGTTAAAAAAAAAAGGAAGTTTTCGAAATATGGGGTTTTATCGAAGGGTAGCTATTGTCTCGTCAATTTTTTTTTTCTTCTACTCGTTCTTATTACCCCGTTGGCAAGATTTTGATTATTAAACTAATGAAACAAATACAGAAGCAAATGGACAATGAAGAGCAACAGATGGAGGAAAAAAATGTAGTTCGAGTTTTTTTGGTGATAGGACAATTTTTGTTCTTTTGTTCTCTTGTTGATTTCTCCATGATCTTTTTATCATATTATTATATTTTTTTTTTTTTGTCCTTCAGTTAGATTGGGTGCGCCTCTGGCGATTTTATTTTTATGTCTTTCCGTTATTCTCCAGCAATTCCACCTCTCAACACACAAAAGTACCGCCCTAGCCCAACCTTCTCTACATGCAATTTATTCTAAACCCCGGCAACCAACCGGCATTCCCTAAGACGCTCTGTTGTCCAGAAGAGACAAATCCGTCACTATATCACGTGTCTCCTTTTACTCTGACGCTACTACAATCGCTCAATTACGAGTTTATCTGTTTTCAAAAATATAACCATTAAAAGTACACTATTTTAATACTAAATAAATCACCATATACATAACAAGTAAGGAAGTAAGAAGTTTTTTTGTTTTATTAAATTTGTATCTATCTTTTATTACTCAATATGCAAGACCATTTATTCAGCTTTACCACCTTTTCTTTGAATCAAAGCCTTTCTGTCTTTGTCCAAGTGCAATTTGGTGATGACAACTTTAGATGGGTGGATGTTGATTGGAACAGAAGCACCGTTGGATTTTTCCTTTTGTAATTTGTCAACTTGAATAGCGAATTTCAATCTGTAGACGGAGTTGACTTTACCTTCGGAACCTTTCTTAGAACCTCTGACGACCAAGACTTCATCGTTTTGTCTGATTGGCAAAGATTTGATGTTGTATTGTTGTCTTAATTCTTTGGATAATGGAGCAGATAAAAGGACTCTTCTTTCAACGGAGGAAGCGTTGAAGTAAGCTTTTCTAGCTTTAGAACGAGATGATGAAACGTCTAGACAAAAAATTGATGTTAGTATAAACTGTTCACAAATGATACTACTATCTGAAAACGACGATTATATGGATATCTCTTCATGTTTGGTAAAACTTCAACAGATCGATGTTTGTTCATTGATAGTTACTGAGGTTTTCATTTCATTCTCTTTAATATTCGCAAGTTGGCGATTATTTCTTGGTAGGTGACCCTGCTCCAACGTAGTTTTCCAACTGACCTATTCTTAATATTTTCTCTCATTACGCTTGCTTCTCAAATCCTGATGGCTATTTCTTCTCTGATGTTCTTTATACATAAAAAATTCTATCTCTTCTTCTGTGAATGTTCAATTCTCCTGTATCCACAACGCTGTGGTTTTCTCCTTTATTCGATATCCATTATTCTCGTCTCTTTCAGATTCCCATTAACGTATATCTCTTGCATACCTTGACTGATCTTGGCCATTTTGATTGATTATATGCTAGCTACTATCGATCCAAAAGGAAATTTTGAAAAAATTTGTATATCTCAAAACTGAGTGTATGGAATTAATTTTTCGGGGCACTGAGCACTAGGTGTAAGACAAAGAGTGTGCGCACTAACTGTATACTATAGACAGAAGAAATAATTTTTCTGTACTGCATATATTACATATTATGAAGATTAGGGCTGTAACCATATTACACGTGAGGAAAAAAAACAAGGTTAAAAATCAAGTGTTGCCATAACACAGTATAAACAAGACTTTTTGATAAAAAAAAAAAAATACAAGCAACCACGAACAGTCGTATCAAAAAACAATATGCCGCTGGTTTGGCAATACGTTCGCAAATTACTATAGGTTGGAATTCAAAAATCAGGTGGTCAAAGCTCCCCGCGGGACTCGAACCCGCGACCCTGAGCTAACTCTTAGACTGAAATTTTACTGTACGTAAAATAGCTGTCTCCGGAGGCCCAAATGCTAACCAACTGCACCAGGGGAGCTTGTCAGTACGGCCACAAGTCACGTGATTGACACATGTGGAAGTACCTTTCAACTCGACCACAACCTTTTTTCAATCGCAAATTTTCCAGACACTTTTTGACATTGATAAAAACAGTCCTAGCAATCCATTGCACAACGTTCTCACGCTATTGCACTTCATAGATCCTTTGGTATCACACCTTCAACCCATTCAATCAATTTAATTGCAACGTGCCAATTGTGTGTGGTAGAGTATAGCCAGTGCAACATAATACGAAGAGGGGCAGCAAAATATTGATCTCACCATCTTTCTCATTTTCAAGAAAAAAAAATCAGTTTCCCCCAAATTATTATCATCATCTTTTTCTTACCAAAGATATTTTCTTATTATCGGAAATGGGTTTCCTTCAACAGACCAGTAGTCTTGGGTTAAGGACTCTAAGATTAAATATTTATACAGTCAGACCATCAATTATTCCAACTTTATACGTCAGGTCATTTTCAATTGCATTCAAACCACAACTTCAACTTCAACAACAACGACCATCATTAACAAAACTCCAACGTCAAGTTCCAGCCCAAGTTCAAGCTAATTACTATTCCACAAAGACTGCACCACCTCCACCACCACCATCTACTCATGACAAAAATGTTAAAGGAAAGAAACTTCTTAATAGAATATCCAGAGCATTCACATTTTCCTTGTCAACCTTACTTGTGATAGGAGCAGCTGGGGTTGCTATATTAGTGGTTTCATTAATATTGTCAGAGTTATTCTTACCTTCAGGAGATACCAGGACATTTAACAAAGCAGTTAGATTAGTTGAAGAGAATGAACAAGCTCAAAAGGCACTTGTTTTCCCCCCAGGTGAAAGATTGAAGGCATACGGTATTGTGGCTGCTGACAGATGGGTACGTAACAGACCAGTTCAAAGTGTTAAGACCAAGCATAAGGATGGTAAGGACCATTTGTTGATGAAATTCCAAGTTGAATCAGATAGTGGGAACTATGGGGTTGTTACTTTGGAACAAGTTGATAATTCCATGTGGAGTACCGAATTCGAATATATTGCATTGGATGTGCCAGGTTTCAGAAGGATTTACATCATTGAACCTCCAACAAGCCAGTTATTGCCAAAAATTGGTGGTGGGAGTGGGTTCTTGGGTTTGAATTGGGGACCTAAGAAAGATTAGAGATAATTGTTATTATTATTATAATTTTTACTACTATTACCACTATATTTAATAACATTACTATGACAGAGGTTAGAGAGTGTGTGTGTGAGAAGGAGAGAAGCAATGGGCTCTGTTATACTAAATTAATAAGGAACCACATGTAAATAAAATTTCAACAATTCTTTGGAAAATGCTGTTTTTGTAGACTGTAGAACCACTGGAAATCAGTTTAACTGGTTTGCCTTTGGCTTTTTTCTTGGATGGACGCTTAGAAGGCTCTTTGTTTGACTCTTTTCCCTTGTTCCCCTTTTTATGATTTTTTTCGTATTCATCGTTGCCATTGTCAGATTCATCGTCTTGATCATAATCTTTTTTACTATCTTTTCCATCATGGTTTTCCCCATGATCTTCTTCATTGCCATCATGATGTTCATTTTCATTTTCTTCTCTCCCTTCAAGAACGGCCAAACAATTTCTGCCATCACTGGAATATTTGGATCCCAAATCATCAAAACCTCTACCCGTTGATAATTCCCCTCTTCCTTGGAAATCACAAACTTCTTGTTTTCTACCACATTGTTCATAATACTTGTTTAAAGCATATGATGCTCTTACAGTTGGGTTACAATCTGAGTAACGACCATACTTACCCAATCTACCATTGGCATTGATATCTTCGCAATCAACTTTAAAGCATAAATCTTTCAAAGCAACTTCTTCATCAAACTTGGCATCATTAGAAATAACACAGGACAATGATTGCCATAAACATTCACATTTGCCTTGATCTGGAGTAGGTGGTAAATTCAAGGCAATGTCCCAGGCATCATCGCCTTGTTGAGCACATGATTGCAGTTCGCAATTGGTAGCTTCATCAATGGTAATACCAATTGGGGTCACGGAATTGTATCTCATTTTCAATGTGTCAAAATCGGGTAATTTGGCAATCAGACCATCTTTTTTGGCCAAAAGTACTCCATAATGATTAACTTCTTCAAAATATTCATAGACGATACCACCTGACCAAACTTTTCTCATAGTTGTGCCATAAATAGCTTCGATTTCGGTAAACGGTCTGGGAGTGATTATGTTGCAACCAAACTCACTGAAAAATACTGGTACTGGGTAGTCTTTAAATGCTACTGTTAAATCACGATAACCAGAAGTGGTGTAGGTTGAGTATCCACACCATTCATAAACATTGATGGCAAAAAAATCCGCTTGACTGTATTTATCATCATCTTCATCGAGTTTGCAAACAAAATAATTAGCCAAATTCTTTCTTATGCTGGAATCGTCATTTGATGCATACCCAACGGGGATCTTTCTGTAACCTTGTTCTTCGATGTATTTCTTACAATCTCTCAAAGCAGCCCTAACAAATGGACTAGCATCAATGTTGGATTGTGCATTGGTGACTTCATTGCCGGCAAAGAATCCCAACATGTTATTATACTTGTGCATGGAATCGATAACTTCTTTGTATCGGGTGTACAATTCAGTGTCCCAATGAGGATAATCTCTTCTGATGGACATGTATGGTTCCGATAAGTCGGCCAACACGTAAATCCCCGCTTCGGCAAAGGCATTCATACAAACATCATGATTAGCATTGGGGTTGATCTGATACACTCTAACAACATTGACACCCAATTCTTTCAAATATTCCAAATCTCTTAAACAGGTAAATGGGTTAGCCAATGGGTCAACATAATGTGGCTCCTTGGTGATATCATAGATTTCACCTTCTTGTCTTGATTTCTGATATGCGATTCCTTTGATGAAGAATTGTTGGCCCGATTCACATTCAAAAAATTTGTTGCCTGCTACTGTAATGGGTTGGATTTGTTGGGCGCCTGATAATTCATCTTCGGCGGGAATTCCCAAAACGCTTGAATCGTTTGATTCACTTTGGATGGATTGGAAAAAAGTGATTATAAGTATGAGTTTTGATAATTTCATCGGTGGTTGTTGAATTGAACTGAATTGTGTTTTAAAAAGAAGTTGCAAATAGAGTTTGTTTTGTTGTGTTTTCTTTTTTTTTTTCTGTGTGTTTTAATTTTGCAGTCTCACTTTAATAACAAAATTATACAAAGAATAATTAAAAAGTGCAAATTGGGAATGGTGAAAAACTTTAAATCAATCAAATTATTATTAATAATACATCATATAATACATCTATATGTAACTAAAAAAAAAAAAAAAACAGTATCAAATCAACTCTTTAAAAGAGTCTTTCTATTGTGCGATTAACGGATTTTAAGCATCTTGGAATATTTCATATAAGGCTTTGAATTCTCTTTTGCCTCTACATTCAATCATGAAAATGTCTTTATCGTTGTGTTTGACCAACAATCCGGCTTTTCCGATTTTTTCCAAATACTCAGATTTACGGTCGTCAGGAATCAACCATTTAAGGACATCATTTTCATCGTCTTCTTTCACCAATTCAAAATGGAAATACTTTCTCAGTGTTACATCATCAATGATTTCTTCAACATTTAAAGTATACATCGATAATATTTTCCATGAGGAAGGGACGTTGATCTGACTGTAATTTTGCAATTGCGTTTGCAATCTAATTTGCATCAGATTAATCTTGCCAATACTGAACGAAGAAGTACTGTGGATAATACAGGAATTGTAAACTTCATCAGCATCTATACTTTGTATTTTGACTTTTGGACTAGCGTTGGACGTTCCAAACGACGAGAAACTGGTATATGTGGAAGAGTGACTGGTGTTGTTGAGATCCATTACAGAAGAATCCAACGTGTTGTCGGAGGATAACAATTTTGAGGCTCTCAACGATCCATAGTTTTGGTTTCTGGTGGTAGTATTGTTCAACGCACCCAAGGCATTTTCAATGTTGGTGTAAATTTCACTGGCCAATGAACCATTAGAACATCTGAGCATAATCAATAATTTTTCATTACCAATGGCGTTCGTTGTGTTGATTTGCAAATCAATAGCAGATGATTTCCTGAGATCAGTAGCAGATGGCAGAAGATTCAATAACATGACTGCCTTGTCAACATCTTCATCGAGCTCTTCGTCAAACATTTCCTTGAAAACAATAAACCAACATTTGTTCATGTCATAGTTGATTGCGACCTTAACAAACATCTTTTCAGCTTCGGTAATTGCTTCCCATTTACCTTGCTGTTGTTTCCATTTGGATATTTTCAACGATTTTGGAGATGATTCGGAAATGTAAAAATCAAGTGTGGATTCTTCGTTGATGACATCCTTCAACTCTTGTGGGATAACCAAATCTTCTTCAACGACTTTTGGAGTTGGTGTCAAATCACGATTGATTAAACTGGTACTAGATGCATTTTCTTTAGCTTGTTGGAATATTATAGTGGATGATGAAGATGGTAATGTGGAGTCTGATCTTGACAATAAGTTGTCGCTCTCAGGTTGGATTGGTGCCTCTTCAACAATTGTACTGGCGACGCTACGTTTGGTTTGTCTATTCAACTCACGAGTTTGTGGAATTGGCGAAGGTTTAGGAGGTGTCACTGTTTCAAAACCTGGAGTCTCAACAACGTTTAAGCTCGAAGACTTTCTGAAGAGACTGAAAACGGATCTTCGTTTCAGTCTGTTGCTCTTCGTGGACGACATCGACGTCACAGAATCGTTATTGTGAATACCCATGGCAAAGGATGGCTTATAACTTCTGCCAAAATTATTAATATCAACAGCTGACCCAGTAGATAATTGGTATAAATTCGATTGCTTGAGTGGTTTATTCAAATCCGGCACAGAGCTAGCAAAACTTTTTTGATATGGAGTAGGGGTACTGGCGGTGGAGTTTGCCATAGAAATTTCTCTATTGTCAATTCTATCAAATTCAGGTGCAGGTTCGCTTTCTTCTGGAGAACATTCAACGTAGGAAATTTCACCTCTAGATGACTTGTGCTTTTCGTCTCTGGTAATTGAATATTCGTCCGATAATTTCTTGCTGTTAATAATTTGGAAATATTTGTCATCGTCATCATCTTCGTCAGTATTATTCAAATCTTTATTAGCAGATAATGTCTTTTTGATCAATGGCAAAGTACGGTTGAATTGGGTTTGTAATGCAGCTCCTTCATTGCTTGTTACTGAAGAACTGGAGCTCACATCCACGTGGTCACTCATTAATTGATCATTAGCCGATCTAGCGCTGTCAGGTTCGACTGAAGATTTGATAGGAGAAAGTGTTGGTGAGTCGATCAAGTCGCTGAACGGCTGCTTTCTTGGAGGTGTTGCTGGAGTAGGAGCCATGAGGGTTTCTTGTGATGACATGGATTTCTTGTGGTCTGAGTCAGAGATAACGTTGATACCAAAACCGGATAATGCTTTTGGCGGGCTCACTGGTGAATCAATCAAAAATTGATCACTATCCGGTGAGTTATTACGTTCCAATGGGCAGATGAAGGACAACTTCTCAACCCAATCGTCCACAAGTTGTGAATCATTGCAGGAGATGGTTATTGTTTTTCCAAGCGACGAATCTGGTGTTAAAAAATCAATTGCTTTCAACTCAATGGAATCAGTGGTGTGTGACAATGACAACTCATTTATTCTGAACGGAGGATAAACCAAGGAACGTGACACTTCAACGCCATTTTCCATGTCAATAGACAAAATAGCTAAGGCATTATTGATTCCAGTACCAACAAGGTCCAATAAAACAAGTTCGATGGGGGTTTTCTTTTCCATCACAAGTTTGGCATTGCCTGTTCTTTCCAAAATTTGGTCGACTGTGAAGTAGCTTGAAACCAATTCGTTGCTTACGCTACTGCCTGATGCAAAAGCTTTGATGTTGGAAAAATCGATATTGTTCAATTTCTTGGATGAGGCGTCAGCTTCATGCTTATCCACAATCATTTGTAAGCTGGCACGTTGAATATGTAATTTATCTAGCACAAATGGATTTCTCAAAAGATCAGCACATGAATCCATAAAGATGATAAAATTGGACAAATTTCTAATAGGACCAATTAGAAGCAATTCAGTGGTGTTGTCGCTTGCTTCATGCAATTTCCATTGGGTGGAATACTTTTCAAATAAAAGTACGGTATCGTCATCGACCCACAAGATGAAATCGTTGACAAAAGCTTTGAAAGCTTCAATATCACCTAAACTTTTGGCCCCAATGCTCTCCAAAGTCTTATTTAGAAGTGTGAGTAATTTATTGTGTTTTGTGTATAAGCCTCTGGTGATGGACGCAAGTGAAGTATTGGCAGACTTTTTTGGCTTGACAACGCCTAGTATTTCCACCAAGTTATTGTTTACGTCGATGATTGATTGTTGTAGTTGGACTAATAATGGCTGGCACTCATTAGCAGACATCGTGGAAGAACTGAATTGGTATTATTAAAAGGTAATTGGGAATAAACAAATAAGAAACGGAAGGGAAAGGAAGAATATAATATTAGACGTAAGGAACAAATATGATGAAAAAAAAAACTCCAAATTGCTAAATATATAGTTGTGGGTCGGGCAGATGTTTTATATCAACAGCAAGATTTTAAAGGGATAGTGTAAATCTTTGGAATGGTGAAGCGGAATATGATAGGCAAAAAAGTGAAACCTAATATAAGAAAAAGTTTCGTGTTTTGGGGCTGGGGAGGGAAATTGCTTGAGGATATAAATGGGGATGGGGGAGATGAAGAGTAATTTAACCGAAATTGGGGTGAACGATGGCCATTTCGGTTGCTCGAGAAGATGTGGGTAAGTAATTTTTTTTTTTTTGCTTCTCTGTGTGGCATGGCTCAGGTAAGATGAGAAACAATAACTGCTGTTGCGTTTTAGATGGTTTGTGTTTTGTTCGAAAGGAGGACCAGGTAGCTTCTGTGTTTGTTTATGTTTGCTAGTCGGGCTTATAATTAATCGAAAGGGAGATTTTACTTTTTCTTTGATAATTTCAGTGGCTGTCTCTCTCATTATTTTCTCCCACTCTGAAACTTTTTTTGACGCGTTTCGTGTTTTTTGTAACCATCTTGAATTTTAAACTTGCTTCTACAATGCGCGTTTTGTGCCACCAGTTTGTCTTGCGATGATGCAAAACAGATTGGCGCAAAAAGTATCACCTTTGTAACGGGTGACAATTTACATCTAGATTCGACGTTGCACCGCTTGTTCAGGAGAGCAACGATGCAGGCAATGTTTCGTCCATGAGGCAGATGACGCGTCTGATTAAAAGTTTGTTTGTTTTTTTGCTACCTTAATTCTGTTCTTGACTATTCTACTTCCATTTCTTCAATTGCAACGGCTCTCCCCCCCAATCCGTATATTATTCTATTGCCCAGCAACGTATATTATTAACAAACAGATAATAGAATGCAAAGTCCAATTTAAGTTAAGTAATTGAATCTGGAATTGACTAGACGACGCCCCGGGTTTTGCAAAACCAACAAGCAAAATTTATTTATAGATTGTGTTAGTTCTTTTTGTCACACGAATTGTCTCCTATTGTTACGCTCTCATTATCACGCTAACCAGCGGAACCGATTTTTTTTTTCTCTCGGGTAGGAATTCCGGTTCACACGGTCACTTCGATCGCCCGAATCTCAAAACACAGGCACACACTCTCACACCGTGAACCTTCGTCATACATTTCATTTCAAATATTAATAAACTAACGCATAGACACTTGGTACGAACTATGTACACCCTTCTAATACTCTCTATTTGTAATCCAATCCAAAACATCGGCCACCCCTTCGCCAGTCTTTCCACTCACTAATTCCACGTTCCATTTATCCCTTTGAGGGATCTGCTGCGACAACTGTAGGAGGTCTGTAACCTTCTCCTTTAACCCCTGTCGCTCCCCTTCTGGTATCAAGTCAATTTTGTTTATCACAACTATTAGGTAAATTCCCACTAACCTATCCTGTAGTATGACCTTCTCCCTTAGTTCTTCATATGATTCTTGTATTCGTTCCAAACTCAATCCATCAATCACCCACATGACAACATCGGTTTTATCGAAATAGTTCCCCCAGAATGCTCTTAACGTTGTCTGACCACCTATATCCCAGATATTCAAAGTGTAATTATTATACAACAACGTTTTGATTTGGAATCCCATGGTTGGCGAAATCGAATTCGTATCTTCGTTTAGCATCTTCTTAATTATTGTCGTTTTGCCAGAATTATCCAACCCAAGGGTCAATACTCTGATCTCATTATCCTTAAGCTTTTGTTTCTTGATTATCGTGAGCAACCCCATAATTGTTGATATGTTTGTCTTTGATTATTGTTGCAACTTTGTGAGAATTTTTCACGCAATGAAAAAAAAAAAAAATATCGTCGCCTAGATTCGTTGAGATGTAATATATTTCTTGTAACTGAAACCCCATACTGTTGAATTTTCTACAACTATACAACCCACATCATCTAGAGTACTGGTTCGGTTCTTCTATCTTTTGATTCCAGCGAGGAATTAATGAATTCCTACCACTTTGAAGTGATATTACCAACTTATGTCACGTGACACATCTGATTTCTGAATAAGAAAAAATGGTTACATCATTCGTGAAATTTTAGGGTTTTTGCTGCACTCAAAAAGTTGTACAATCAGAGCCATATCAAGTACAGGGCATAGACCATGCCTCGTGCAAAGAAGGAAACAAAATTAGTTAAAAAAGAACAACAGCGGTCTATTTTAGAATTTGTAAAGCCTCAACAAAGAACTACAGTCCTTAAACAAGAAAAAACTTCAACAGTCATCGAGACTACGACTACCAACACCACCGCAACAATCATACATGAATCGGAGATTTGCTCCCAAGAAACAGTTCTATGTCCCATATGTGAACAGAATATTAATCATCTCAACTTTCATGAGAGAACAAATCATGTTAATAGGTGTTTAGTACGCGTTGCCTTTGTTGAACCATCAAGATCATCGTTATCTTCTAGAACAACACCCAAGCTCAAACAGGAGAAGGTACTCGCAATACCGATAAGATTGGAACGATCCAGATCCAGCTCATCATCATTATCGTCTGACCGTGAACAATCAACGAAAAAGAAACGCAAGATAGAGTCTGACGAAAAATATAAATACGTGAACGGTGAAACTGATACCAACAAAGAGCAGAAGATAATAAAACCACCAACCAGCATCAAAGCAACTAAGAAAAAGCCAATTCCTGAACTTAAAATCATGGAATTCCCCGTACTGCAAGACTCATTACCTTATAAAATTGCTGTTGACGCGTTTAGTTTTGCTCCTCATGAAGAAATCATGCAATATTTTTTGACCCATTTTCATGCTGACCATTATGGAGGAATATCCAAGAAATGGGCTTACGAGAGGGTATTTGGCTTGGTGGATACGGACTATGAGAATGAGTCAAAGTACAAAAAGATCATCTATTGTACGGGAATAACAGGTAGATTACTTACATTGCGGTTTTCTATCGATCCCAGGTTTATCAAAGAATTGGAACTAGATACTAGATACAAAATTAAGGATTACATTGACGATGAAAACATAGAAGATTTTGGTATGGAAAGCAATGATGAGTCACCGGGACTATATGTTATCCCAATCTGTGCAAACCATTGTCCAGGAGCAGCCATTTTCTTGTTCGAATCCATTGGATTAGATTACAAGACCTACCGAATAATACATTGTGGAGATTTCCGAGTCAATAAGGATATTCTAGATAATCCAACGCTACGAAAATTCAGTTTGAATAAGAAGAATACCATTGATGGGGTTTTGCAGATAGATAAGGTGTACTTGGATACAACTTACATGTCACCACGACACAATCTACCAAAACAAGAGTTGGTTTGTAATGTGATTGCTGATTTGTTTCATGATTTATCACAAGAGCAATCCAAAAAGACGTCACTATTTGCCAACTGGTTTGGTATTTTAACGCAGTCACGAATTACCGATTTCTGGAGATCGAAAAGTGCCCAGGTAGCACAAAGGAAAAAGAAGTTTTTAATTGTGATTGGAACGTATATTATAGGTAAGGAGAAACTAGCATTGGCAATACTGAAACGCCTTCATTGCCCGATATATGTACTGAACATCGGAGCACGAAAAGACAAATATGACATTTTCAAGACTTATGAGGATCCATACTTGGAGCTGGTTTTGACTGACAATGAGTTTGGAAATGATGACGATGATTATGTAATTCATTTGGTTCCGATGACAATAGTTGGAACCGTAGAAGAATTATCGAATTACTTCAATCACAATAAGTACTATGAAAGGTTTGAACGATGCATAGGACTTTGTCCGACAGGATGGAGTTTTAGACAGTATAAGAAGTATCCCCGTTTTGAGCATATTCCTAAAAACGATTTGGAAAGAATTGTACAAATGATGGAGAATCAAACTCCGTTTAGTTATGTTGATGATATATTAGCTCAGGTACCGAAGGCTACTAAAATTACAAAAGGGAAGCCAGATACTGCATTGTACAGACTGTATTCTGTGCCTTATAGTGAACATTCTTCATTTAGGGAGTTGGCTTACTTTGTCACTTTTTTCAACATAGAGAAAGTTATACCGACAGTGAATACCGAAGGTGAAGAGAGTAACCAGAAAATGGCAAATCATATTGCAGTTTGGGAAATGGCAAGAAAAATAATGACTAACCAAGAAATTGACGAAGAGGTAGATCGAGATTTAGTTAAACGTATAAAAAATATCTCTTTGGACACATTTTAATACATATTCATAACACAGTTTCTTTTGTATTTGCAACAACTGAGAAAGATATTTCATTTTTCTCTTCCCTTCGCTGGCCAGTTCCGGTTCAGGGGATGTCGCAATCCCACGCAGTTTCGGTCCTCCACTATTGTTGACTCACACTTTTTTTTTTCTTTCTTTCGTTTTACCAAAATTTTTCATCTTCATAGAACCACACTTTCTCATTATCAAATAAAATCACTATATAATTATGGGTAAATCAGTCAACGTTGCAATCATTGGATCCGGTGTTGTTGGAGGATCATACATTCACCAATTGAAAAACTTAAAGAGCAGCATTGGTTTCAATGTTGTCTACTTGGCCAAAACCAATCAAGAAGCATTATACAGCAAAGATTACAAGCCAGTTGATTTGTCCACTTATGAAACTGCTCCAACTGAAAAAACATTAGCATTGGATGAATTAGTCACATTCTTGAAAGGTGCCAACAGACCAACTATCTTGGTTGACAACACTTCCAGTCAGGCCATTGCCAATTATTACCCAACTTTCATCAAGGAAGGTATCTCAATTGCCACCCCAAACAAAAAGGCCTTCTCTTCCGATTTGAAATCCTGGAATGAAATCTTCAAGGCTGCTGAATTACCAGATGCAGGTTTGGTTTACCACGAATGTAGTGTTGGTGCCGCCTTGCCCATCATTTCCCCATTGAGAGACTTGATTGCTACTGGTGATAAAGTTGACAAGATTGAAGGTATTTTCTCCGGTACTTTATCTTACATCTTTAATGAGTTCTCCACTGCTGAAAAATCCGACGTTAAATTCTCCGACGTTGTTAAGAAAGCCAAGGAATTGGGATACACTGAACCAGATCCAAGAGATGACTTGAACGGTTTAGATGTTGCTCGTAAAGTCACCATCTTGGCTAGAATTTCCGGTTTGGAAGTCGAAGGTCCAACTTCTTTCCCAGTTGGATCCTTAATTCCAAAACAATTGGAAGGTGTTTCTAGTGTTGCTGAATTCTTGGAAAAATTGCCAAATTACGATGCCGATATTCAAAAGGTTAAAGATGATGCCTTTGCCGAAGGTAAAGTTTTGAGATTTGTTGGTCAAGTTGACCTTGGTGCTAACAAAGTCTCTGTCGGTATTGGTAAATACGGTTTTGATCATCCATTCGCTTCTTTGAAAGGAAGTGATAATGTTGTTTCTATTAAAACTGGTAAATATCCAAACCCTTTGATTGTTCAAGGTGCAGGTGCCGGTGCTGAAATTACTGCTCATGGTGTTTTGGCCGATACTATCAAGGTTGCTGAAAGAATCGCCAACTAGTTAGAGCATAAACGGTAAATAGATTGTTACTAATATTATACAGCAAAAGAAGTATTATTGGTTTTTTTTTATTTCGTTGTGTTAGTGTAACTATGAAATCTGTGAAAATAACTCATCCTTCCAATGTGATTTTGCAGTGGTGAAAATCTCCTTTAAAAACTCCACATTTTGACAAGCTGCTCTGAACAGAAGCATAATCTTGTGAGAGTCAGTATGTACACCCTTTGCATAGCTCTCATAATCGCCAACCAAAGTAACCGATGATCCAACTCTTGCAAGATGCATATTGTTTGGAGCCAAGAAAAAGTCTCCATTGTCTCTCAATTCAACGATATAGAACCCTGTTCGATGAATGAACTGAGCATAGCTGAAAGAAGGAACACCCCAACTGTATCCAATTTCTATATTTTCTCTCAGGAAAAATGAAGTTGATCTATTATCCAAATAGTATCCCATTTTCTTCAAAAAATAGGAATGGTAGAAATATTTGTTCACTGAGAATATTTCATCATCACAGAGATCAGGATCTGTCCAAGGATTGAGCGATAACTTGACATCAACAAACGAATGGAATGGACTGAGCTTTGGAAGCACACATAATTCTTTCCACGGAGTTTCAACTAGCTTCAAACCATGTCTTTCACATAATCTAGACCACGCAATGATACTATCTTCAATAAATTTGTTTGTCGTATTCAACCACTGCAATCTAATGTGGTAACAATGTTCAGGATTATGAACTCTGTCATAATGGACAGTTACAAATTCTGGACGGAACGATTTCTTCAATGGATCAACATCAAATTTGACAGACAGACTCAATATGAACTTTTTCCTTCTCTTACCAGTGGAATCAGCCATTGACGATACTTCTGAAGTTACATTCAGTCCAGATGCTATTTTCTGTACATCAGTTTGACCCATGACTCTTGGAGACGTGTTGATCTTCGATGATGTGACTCCTTCGAACTTCTTAGTTCCAAACCAAGTAGTATTCTTCCCGTGATTTGTTTTATCCGCATACTCGTCTTCAAAGACGTAGAAGTAGTGCCCATCTAATAACCCATGTCTCAGCTCAACATGTCTAAACAACCCTTTGTTCTTTAAACTTTGGCCATATGATAATGCTTCTTCTCTCGTCTCAATATCTTCAAAACTATCGACTAACCACGACACCAATTCGCTCCCGACAAAACAATACAAATGTTTCTTAAAATGCCAATTCCTATCGACCAAAGTCAACCCTGTTATTCTATTTTGCAACTCTTGAGCCAATTCGGTTAACTTGATTGACTTATTAAACCTAGCAGATTCTGGAATCATTAAGGCTGGTTGGTTTCCGGTCATATCATAATTTTGGGCTTCTTCATTTAAGAAATCATATAAATTACCAGTGTAAAACATGACGTCCGAACCTCGACGAGTTGCTTTCTTTTTTGTTTTCTGCAGTGCTTTGTATGCACCCTTTTCAATAGCTCCAATCAATTTACGTAACCCTTCAACCCTAATTTCTTCGGGACTCAAGTTTTCATTGCTAATAAAGTATGCATTTTTCGGAATATCAGTCGGCATAACCACAAATTTCATCTTGTGGAATTCTTTCTTATCATCAGGCATTGCATCATCAAACCCTGCCAATACTTGATCAAATTGATTCCAGTTATACTTTTGTGGCTTTTCAGAAATCGCATCTATCCGTGCCGGGGTGTATTCATCTGTATACCTGGTTCGAATGAGTGGGAAATATGGTCGGATTTTGGATTGACCCAAGGTTATTTTATTCTCATCTACCGGTGTCATTTTCCTGTACAATTGTACATTTATATTCCCATTGTAATCGCAGAATATTCGATGAATTTCGTCTTCCAAGGACAAATAAATCCTTGCCCCTAGAAGGTTGTCTTCCGTGGGGAAATACTTGATTATACTCTCAGGACTACCTGAAGGTTTTCGTTCTGCTTCTGCACGGCTAACTTTTTCCCCAAAACACACTTGAAATCCGAGCATTAATCTGATTTGAATCATCTCCCGCATTAAAGCATGTGTGGTTTTCAACTCCCAGTAATTTTCAGAATTCAAGAAAACAGTATAAATTTGGAACTTATAATCCGTTTCTAGTTGTTTACGAGAAGGAAATACCCCAGTCGCAATGGGCAAAGCTGCCGGAGCCTGGAAAGATCTCCATTTAATCAACTTCCGTTGAATTTTATCAGGAAAGATATTGCTCCATCTACTAACTTGAGTCCGTTGGAGTATATTGGTAGTTGTATCCCTTGACGGATTTTCAATTTCAATCCAAAATTGTCCCGTTGCTGTGTCCACTTCAGGTTCAACCAAGATCGAGGATTTCTTTCTTGTCATTTTGTTCACATCGTTTGGAATAGATGGACGAATATGTTTCACATCTTCTTTCTTTGTAAATAGCGTTTCACCTTTAATTATTCTGGGAGATCCAGCTGATTTTCTATATGTCTCAATAGTTCGCACGTTAGACATTGGTCCATCGCTTCTGATAGAAGGTGCTGGAGATTTGATGTCATCACTATTCTTATTTATATGGTACAACGAAGATAACGCAGATACATCCTTTACTGGATGCACCACAGTCCCTGATGCCAACGAAATTGTTGAACTGTTGCTAGGCTGTAAAATTGGTTTGTTATTGAACATCAACGATAGGGTGACATTTGCATTTTTAAGTTGTGGTGCCTGGAATTTGGGTTTATCTCGCCTTGGTTTCGGTTCTCCAATTTTGAAATCAAAACGTGGGTGTTTGTGATTATCCTGTTGTGAATATTCTGTAAGCGGTATCTGTGGTTGTACATGTTTCACTGGTTTGAAAACATTTGTATCATAAAGATCCATCACTTCTAGTAATGTTTTATCATGAGTGTTGGGATGAAATCTAGGGATTTTTGCATCACTGGCTTCATTCTCCATTACTCCCATCATTTGCAACTCAAATATCTTACACCTCGGTATCCATTGGAAACTTTGCTCTAACTTGTCTTGATAGAATGAGATGTCACACCATATAGGTACGCAATGACAAATTTTACCATCTTTGAAGTATCTGAATAATGGTGTTACATGTAGTGGTGGTTGACTAATACAAATGATATCCAAACTGGTATCAATGCTAGATATCTTTTTACTGGTTTCCAATAACAAGTTGTAATCAACATCAAAGAGACCTGTCCCTGGTGTAATGATCATAAGGTGATTTAAGGAATGTTTGAGGTCCGTGTTTCTAAATCGGTCATTAATAGAAGTCAACCCCAAATTCACAGCTTCTAACAAATTTCCTTTAATTGCTGGCAAGGTCCCATTTTCAATAATGAATTGTCCATCATCATCAAGGTTCAACATGGTGTCTCTTTTGAAATTGGCAAACTCGAGTCTCAAATCTGCCATAATCTTATCCCAATGCATATTATTCACTTGGTCAACAACAACTCGGAAAAAATCACGTCGTTGCGGTGGTCTCTCACCAGGACCCAATGCAGTCCAGGGTATATCTGTGAGATCGACACTTGTAAATAAAACAATGGTGATCGAATGATGTGCGTGTCTTTCTCTCCAGCGTCGGAATATTTTGGGAAATAGATTATTGACCAATTTATGGAACATGATTTCTCCATCCTCCTGAAAATGCCACATCTCTTTTGAAAGTTGCACAAATAAAGTCAATTTGGCACTTTCTGAACGATATATGATCTTTGTATCTTTGCCAATGTAACCAGAAAATACCGGCTTGCCATCTATGTATATATGCTTGACAATCCCCATCCTATTCCCTAAGAATGTCAATCTTTGATCCGTGTATGTACAAGTGTCGATCAATGATGCAGAAAAGTTCCACATCCCGTCTCTTGATAGGTTCACATCTTTTATGAAAACTTCCACCAAATCAAGGGTAACACTCTCTAATTTGGTGACTCTCTTTAGCTGAACTTGGGTTCTGGGAGGTAAATCTAGTAGCTTCTGCAAAGGATTGGACATCAAGGAGATTTGGAACTTCGATTTAGAACCTTCAACCAGCTCTGTGTCATCTAGTTTTTCTCGTAGGTTTCGTCGGTTCACTATGAAAACCAATTTCTTATTAACCCCTTCTTCTAAAGATTGAAGTTCAAAAACTTGGCCAATCTGAACCCCTCCTGGGATGGCGTTTGTATCGATTATCACATCTTCTGTCGAATCGCGTAGTTCATGAAACCAAACAGTCAATTGAACAGGCGTTTTCATATCTTCGTTCTGGGTGTTACTCACAATCTTGGCAAGGCCAACCAGTGATTCACTAGGTTTATCCAAGAAATGATTGTTCTTTCGACTCACTATAAGAGTGCTTCCAATGTTTCTATTCATGGTTGATCGCAGTTGCTGGGCTCGTAGTGGTTTTGGAGCACCAATTGTTAGACTAGCATGATTGGCTGACATTTGTCTTTGGTTCGGGAGAGTCCTTAGACTTGTATTCGACTGCTTTGTAGGCGGTCCCTTATCCGATCCTCCATTGAACATCCTTGGATGTTGCATCTTTTTAGGGGGGTTGTTGTAAAAATACGTAATTGGCTTTTTCTACACACAGAGAGGTTTGATTTTTTTTTTTTTTTTTTTTTTAGTTTTTTTTTTTTATTTTGTTCCAATTAAGTCCCCCATTAAGGTCCATGCAATTAAAATAAATAGACTATACAGTAGCAAATCTCTTGAGAACAAATTGGTCAAGGTACCATTTATGAAATCTATAATCATCTGCTAATTCTGGATGGAACGAGGTTCCCAAGACATGACCTTGTTTTACGGCAACAATCAATTCATGGTCTCTTCCATCGTAGTTCTTCAACGAGTACAACACTTCCACAGGGGCTTTGTTCTCGTAGGTATTTGCCGATTTCAATACTCCTTCCTTCGCTTGATCCTTCTGGTTCAAAACTTTAGTGACCACTGGAGCTCTGATGAAGACAGTTGGGAAGTCGTTACATTCAGGAATAAATGAGCCGAAATCAAGTGGTTGTTCGAATGAATCTATTTGTCTTCCAAAGGCATTCCTACTGACTTCAATGTCCAATGCACCCAAGGTTTTCTGTTCGTCAATACCATTGATCAAATGTTTAGATAAGAAGATCAAGCCTGCACAAGTACCCCAAACGGTTTTGGATTCGTCGGATACAAACTTGTATAAATGTGGTAACAAATGGGTTCTTTCAGCAATGTAGGACATGGAACTACTTTCACCACCTGGTATGACTAATGAATCACACAGTTCAAGATCTTCCTTGGTTCTCACTTCGATGACCTGAAACTCATAAGCAGAATATTCTTCTGGGTTGGTGTCTATGATATGTCTAAAGTATGCAACATGTTCTCTGAATGCTCCTTGTAAGGCCAATACACCTAATACCACTGGTTTGCTAGTAGTCATGTTTTGGTTTTTTTTTCTTTTTTTCTTTAATGATTGAAAGATGGTGAAAACAGTGGCGGAAGATTTTATTCGGATTTTATGTCACAGATAAACTGAAAAGTTGACTCTGGTCTATTTCGCATCAGCAGTAGCGCTAGTGGGTCCCGGTTTTGCTCACTCTCTAAGCCGAGAAATTAAAAGTGGAGACTTTTTAGTTTGACTGCAATTAGGAATAAAAAAAAATTTTTTTTTTTTTTTCAACTTCGGGCTTGCACCAATTGTTCTATTTTTTTTTTTTTGATTTGCTTCTGGATAGTTAGTCATTTGTACATTCCATATCACGACAAACACAACTTGTAGATTTTAAGGAGATCACTCCTTCTGTTCCTGTTCTCACGTAGGTGCAATTGAGTAACCGACGCAAATTAAATATGCTCCAGCTTGTAATCGCACATTCTAAACACTAAGCCCATGGTAGTTATCCTCCTTTTAAGCGCATGCTAATCTGAACTACTAATATACATGTAATACCATTCACGTTCACCACACCCGTTTATAAGCTGTACGGCGCTCGATTCCCTAGATTGATCGATCGCCTCGAAGCTTCTATGCCCGTGGTCTGTGTCCTTCAATCATTGTGCTACTTGAATTATAAATGGGATGAAGAAAAAAAAACGAAACAGTGCCTCACACAGATAATATGGAGTAAAGAGTCACAGAATGAAGAACCAACCAAAACATGGTGGGAGGGTCCTCTAACAGCTACGGAACTGACGGTTGTTGGTGTCAATGGTGATCAATTGCATTATAAGGTTGTCGTGTGAGACCTTAGGATGCACTTATGATAACATTGGGTGTCTCTCATATGATGAAAAGAATTTTTGCTCAAGAAAAAAAAATTCGATTATGTGTCGCAGTAGTATCTGCACGTCGAGTAACATTTTTTTTTCTTTTATACGGGCGACTCTACACACGTATTGTCTTTGGTTATTACTCATTTGCCTTTTTAAGCACATAATTAGTTGACCCTATCTTTCCGCAAAGAAAGGAAAAGGAGTCAGAAAAATCTGCACTGAGGTTTTGGATTTGTTAGGTTGTAAATTTTTTTATTTGTTCCATTGTTCCCCCCACCGCTAATGGCTATTGTCGGCGAAAGTTGATCCATATAAATAATTAGTCAATTTTCTCTACAATAAATTTTTCACTTTTCGATTTCACTTCTGAATTTCTTTTCCTTTTCCCCCTTTTTCCTTTTCCCGTTTTTTTTTCCATATCAATTCTTATTTTTCCTTTAAGGTAGATATATCCTATTCATTACCCCCATCAATTCCTTCATAATTATGTCAGATTTCAAAGTCAAGGCTGGTTTAGCCCAAATGCTTAAAGGTGGTGTCATCATGGACGTTGTTAATGCCGAACAAGCTCAAATTGCCGAAAGAGCAGGTGCTTGTGCCGTTATGGCCTTGGAACGTATCCCAGCAGAAATGAGAAAATCCAACCAAGTCTGCAGAATGTCCGATCCAAAAATGATCAAAGAAATCATGGAAACTGTCAAGATCCCAGTCATGGCCAAATGTAGAATTGGTCATTTCACCGAAAGTCAAATCTTGGAAGCATTGGGTGTTGATTACATCGATGAAAGTGAAGTCTTAACCCCAGCCGACACTGTCTACCACATTGACAAAACCAAATTCAAGGCTCCATTCGTCTGTGGTGCCAGAAACTTGGGTGAAGCTTTAAGAAGAATCAATGAAGGTGCTGCTATGATCAGATGTAAAGGTGAAGCCGGTACTGGTGATGTTTCTTCTGCTGTTGACCACATTAGAACCATCAAGAAGGATATTGAAGAAGCTGCCAAATTGAAGTCTGAAAAGGAAATTGTTGCTCTTGCGGAAGAATTGAGAGTCCCAGTTAACTTGTTGATGCAAGTTATTGAAGAAAAGAAGTTGCCAGTTGTGTTATTCTGCGCTGGTGGTGTCTCCACTCCAGCCGATGCTGCTTTGTTGATGCAATTGGGATGTGACGGTGTTTTTGTTGGTTCCGGTATCTTCAAATCCAAGAACCCAGAAAAATTGGCAAAAGCCGTTGTTGATGCCACCACCCATTTCAACGACCCAGTCAAACTCTTGGAATTCTCCACTGACTTGGGTGAATTGATGCCAGGTATTTCCATCGATTCCATCAAAGAAAGCGAAAGATTAGAAAAGAGAGGTTGGTAAACAAACAACAAAAGATTTGTAAATAATTAAGAGGCAATAATTTAAATAGGACGT
Source organism: Candida frijolesensis (assembly GCA_030557105.1). Classification (NCBI taxonomy): domain Eukaryota; kingdom Fungi; phylum Ascomycota; class Pichiomycetes; order Serinales; family Debaryomycetaceae; genus Candida; species Candida frijolesensis. The sequence continues at coordinate 35,821 of JAKTVH010000035.1, read as the reverse complement.
CAATTTAATTACAAAAAAAAAAGTTTGATTTAGAAATGCTTGGTGTAGATATTGTGTTCGTAGTTCTTTCTTCCGTGGACAAACCATAGAATAGCGCCAATAAAACAAGTTATCCCAAGCACAACACATGCATAGTTCATATTAGATGAAGTAACGGGATATTCCAATGGGAAATTCAACCATACCATGACAAAACAAATCCAAAGAACAGAAGCGATATTCATTGGTAGTCCAAACTTTCCCAAACAAAAGTAAGGACGAGTCTCATATCGACTCCAGGAGAACTTACTTTTAACTAACAAGCAAACAATAGGAACCAAATATGATAAATTGATACAAACCATCGATGTTCCCAAAACGGCATTCAACGCACTAGCAGAACCCATTATCAATGTTCCGATAATAATACAAAGTACGGTCAACAAAGTCAAGGCATGGACTGGACTCTTCAATTTGGAAGACACTTTACCCAAGTATCCACTAAATGGTAACCCATTGGAATTGGCAAACGACCAGATCAATCTTGAAGTACTTGTATAATACATGAACGAAGACCCAACAAATGTCAAAATTAAACAAACGACACCTACGGTAGTCAATCCTCTTGATTTGAATGAATCGTACATGAGTTGAACGATTGGTTCTCCACCAATAGGGTTTGATAAATTGTCAATGTTGACCACACAAAACATGTATACCACAGCAGCAAAGAATGCCATCACTCCTGATAAAGTGTTGGAAATCACCATGACTAATGGGATATTTCTTTCAGGTTGGGCAACTTCGTCAGTTAAATGAACAGCACCATCAAACAACGTCACACTTGCCAAACTTGGTAACAACCCCAAGAAGAACACCAACCCATTAGATGACCATCCTGTCTCGTTGATTATATGCTTGAACACAAATTCCACCGACTGTTTTGGTGATTTCACCAATAATGTAATGATGATGAAAAAAGTTCCAAAATTAATAACCACCACTGATATATTAGTAATTAAGGGTAACAACTTGACAAAGAATACATTGAGCATATATCCCGAAAGAAAAACAGCAAGGTATACTAAATAATAGTGGAAACTTTCGGGCACGTAGTATTCATGATACATCTGCGCTAAACAAAGGATGAACATGGCAGCAACATAAGTGGAACTGAAACAAGCGAAAATCCAACCAGCACAAGACAATATCCCCGTCATGAAACTAAGTGATTTCTTGAATCTATCGGATGCCAAACAATACGTCCAATGGACTTGTGCAGAAGAATGTGGATATGCAGATGCTAATTCAGCAAGACAATAACATATTATGAGGTCGAATATAATAGCGAGAATGAATCCATAGATCAAAACAGGACTCCCACCAACACCAATGACGGTACTTAAAAACGTACCTATTGCAAGTGAGGAACAGATTAATGTGTATTGGAATGCACAAGTGCTCCATAAGTTGAAATTCTTTTCTAATGCAGCTGGGTTTTGTTCCGTGATACTGCCAAAGGATATATCTTCTGCAATGATAGTGGTCTTTTCCTTAGATTTAGACATGTTGTTGTGGTGGTGGTGGATGGTTGATTGATTGATTGATGAGTTTCTACAAGTCTTTATTTTGCGGGGGGTGGGAATCAGTTCAGATATTTATACATCAGTTGAATAAGGCTTATATTATGATCGTTGAATAAATGGTACAAAACTGACAATTGTAGGTAAGTCATTATCATTTCAGATAACACTCTAAACAGTGAAATTATAACTGCGGAACAACATTATTAACCCAACCGAAACCGGGGATCAACAGTTTTTTTTCAAAAGCCATGTCCATCCTTGAAACTACACGCTTCTTACCTGCCACACCTCATGAGCTTAATCTAATTAACCTTTTTTTTGATTGTTTATCTTAAGACCTTGTCTAATCATATCTTATCACAGAGCCACCATTGGTGAAATTCAGCGAAAAAAAATGATTGTGAGCCTGAACGGAATATATAGTTACACAAAATGGACATTTAGGCATTGGGGGGGAGGGAATTGCCGCTAGAAAAATAATGCGGAATAATTTCCGTTCGTCAATTAGCGTTTATAATTTCGAGTATACTATCGGCATCTCATTTAATCAGGGGAAATATTGCACGCTGTGTAATCTCAACGTCTGTTTATATGAATTCTCAAAAAGACTAATTAAAGAGATCAATGATGTGTAGATGTTAATTTGATTTGCGAGGGAAGGAATTTTGGTGATCATGATATTTCCATCGGTAGATACCTTGGCGGGTGTCACTTGGAATAGAAAATGGATGTATTTGATATTAAACAACTGATTTTTTTGATTACTATGGATGATTAAATGCCTGTAATTACCTTCCCAAGTAACGTCTATGGTTGAACGAACCGTTTGTACATATAATTACAAGTAGTTTCAGAATTTTAAAGACAGATACCCACACAGCACATTAAAATCAATTATCAAAAGTACTCTTGAAAAATCCTTTTTTTTTTGATGATGCTGGTTCCACTTCAAATTCTTATGGCCTCTTTTTCCTGATTTTGTTGATAGCATTGTGTGCAAAAAGATCCCACCACACTTGGTCTTGATTTTCTTTTTTTTTTTTTTTTTTTTTTTTTTTTTTCTTTTTGCAGTAAACTATACGCACAAAAAATTTTTCGTTTCAAAAGCATCGCTCTTCATCAACACCTAATCCACCACACAACAACCCAGCAATGACTAAAGAAACCAAACCACCGTTGGATTCACGAATAGGCAAAGACTCACCATTTGAGTTTGGTCAAAGGTATCTTGAAAACGAAGAAGACGTGTTCAATCACAATGCATGGGATCATGTGGAATGGGGCGACGAACAAATCAATCAAGCCAAAGAATTAATCTCCAAACAATACGAATACCCTGTTAAAGAATTTGAAAAAAATTTATACAATTCCAACCCAGCGAAATACTGGGATATTTTTTACAAGCACAATAGGGAGAATTTCTTCAAAGATCGAAAATGGCTACAGATTGAATTCCCATCATTATACAAAGTCACTAGTAAAGAATATCAAGAACCTACCACGATTTTGGAAATTGGATGTGGGGCAGGTAATACTTTTTTCCCAATTTTGAACCAGAATGAAAATAAAAACTTGAAGATTTTCGGATGTGATTATAGTAAAGTTGCCGTTGATTTGGTTAAGGAGAATGAATCGTTCAGTGAGAACCATGCAAAGGGTGTGGCTTATTCTTCAGTGTGGGATTTAGCCAATCCCGAAGGTAAATTACCTGATGACCTTGAACCTAATTCGGTGGATATAGTGATTATGGTGTTTGTGTTCCTGGCTTTGCATCCAAATCAATGGAAACAAGCAGTGGATAATTTGGCAAAAGTGTTGAAACCTGGTGGGGAGATATTATTTAGAGATTATGGTAGATATGACTTGGCCCAAGTGAGATTCAAAAAGGGTAGATTGTTGGATGATAATTTCTACATTAGAGGAGATGGTACCAGGGTGTATTTTTTCACAGAAGAAGAATTGGAACAAATATTTGTTACTGAGGGTCCATTTAAAAAGGAGAAGATTGCTACTGATAGAAGGTTGTTGGTGAATAGAAAGAAGCAGTTGAAGATGTATAGAAATTGGTTACAGGCTGTATTTAAAGGATGATTAGCGTAATATATACAAAGTTATCTAAATGTTTGAATATTCTCCATATTTCTTGTAGAGATTCGCCTAAAAGCGGCATGGCATCGATTCCTTGGATATAGGGATGTGCAATATTGAACAAGTCCGGGGCGTGTAATTGTAGTATTTCAGCAAGTGTTTGTGTTTTGGATATTGGAGCTTGTATAACCGTTGGCGAGCCAGCAATATAAATTTTAACAGGAATTTTATCAATTGATTTAATAATCTTCTTATTTATAGACGAAAAGTTAGTCAAATTTCTAGACAAAATAGACAGCCATAATTCTTTTGAATTGTCTTCGCTTAATTGCATTATAGGCTTGGCCGTTCCATTTATCACGAAACAAGATTGTTTCAATTGGTTAGTCAACACTTGATGCAATGTTTTCAAATAATCTATTTCACCATTGGGGAGAGTCTCATGAAAGGAAATTATGTGTTCCACAGGATATTGCAGATCGTATTTCATCGTCAATGTCCAGCAATCTTGTGTGTGCTTGTTTGCCGGTAAATATAGACAATCGTACAAAACACCCACTGGCAAGTTCCATTTGATTGGCACATCCTCGTATTCTAACCATACGGGAATTTTCGATAGATCAATGTTTGTGTAGCTTTGGAAATACTTTGTTATCTCAGCAAATGCAATTGGGAAATATGAGTTTCTGTGAATGAACAATAGGTATTCTATATTGTCATGAGTTGAAGAACGAAGAATGACTTTAACATTCACGGACCCGTTCCATAATTTCTTTTTTATCTCCGATAAATTCTCTAGTAGAGCTGTGGAATCTTTCTCAGCTTGCATGATTGTCGATGAGATGTTGAATCACGTTGATGAGATGATGAAGTAAGTTTCACTGCAGCGCTGACCAGAAATCGTAAGGTCAGCCAGCCCACTGGATGTCTCACAGTATATTTTTTCTTTTTTTTTTTGCTTCTTCTTTCCGGGGCATCAACGATTTTGTTTCTTTGTGCGGGATGATTACCGTTTTTGTGTCACACAGAAGAAGAATCGGAGGGCCAAAGCCAAAAGTAAAATTATTGTGGAGGAGAATGGAACAATTGGAAATTGCTGTGTTTGTACTCTTCTCTTTCTTAGATAATATCAAAATAGCCAGCCATAATCAAACTAGTCCTATTCTAATCGTATGAAAGAACATTCCATAGAAAACGACCCTGTCAAGATGGGGGGTGGACCAGAAAAAAATATATATATTTATTAACAAGGTCACTTTCCCTACCACGGAAAAAAACCAAAAAAAAAAAAAAAGAAGAAACGAAAAAATTCAGTCAGGGAAAAAAATTGTTTCTATTTTTTCTTAGCCTCCCCTCAAAAAGAAAAAGAAACAGCAATTACACTTGTTACAGTTTGCTGCGGATTTCAAAAGAGTGTCATTATAAATTGACTTACAACAAACAACAAATTACAAATTACAAATTACATATTTCATGAATCAACGCTAATCCAACCCACCAATGAAGATATCGAATAACAAACAACAACTATCACATCTGGATCTACCACCACCCATACCAGCCGCATTAGACACCTTGAATTTGGATTATGTGGCAGACACATACCATCCACCACATTACAACCTATCGGACTTGCCTGATAAAATACCCATTATCAATGAAAAGACTGGCAATCTTAGGAGATTCATCAAAAGAAAAAGTGCAAACGATAAACGAAGGATAGTAAGTGCTCCACCAGGCACGTTTCTGGATAAAGAACTTCCCGAACCACCCAAAAAGTTTAGAAACTCATATGCACCTCCTGCTGCGTCATCGCCAACTGCATCCAAACCTTTCACCATCACACCAAGATCGGTTTCATTAATCAACGAAAATATACCCCCAGTGCTCACAACACCAGGTCACAACCTTAGAAATAGTACTATTATTGAACAAGATACCAGTCTCAACTTGGGAATGCTGCTTAGCAACGAATCGTCATCGTCGTTGGAGGAAGACTCCATAATGCCAAGTTTTGACTTACCCTTGGAATACCATCAAATTAAAGAAAGTGAAGTTAATAACTTAGACTCCCATAGTTTTGTTGATAGCTTGTTTTCTGACGACGAACCTGCTCATGCACAATCACAATCATTATCATCCAGAGAAGATATGGCGAACCCAATAGTCGAGAAGCCTCTACCATTACCCAAAACAAGAGAGAAGAATAAAGTAAGATTCCAAGACAAACCAAGTTCCTACAAGATCAAACCAACTTCAATGAACTATTGCTTGGATGTACCACGAGAATATAACGAGAGCCGGTTCCCACTGGTGCCGAAACATTCACCACACAACCGTGAAACAAAAAAGCAAACACCAGATCAAATCAAAGAAAAGCATCGTTCATTTTCTGACTTTACTCATTTCAAAGTACACATGGTAGATAATCCATTAACCACAACTGACAAAAGGCAGAAGCGTCGTTCGTTTGCTGAGTTTAGTGATTTCAAAGTGCGGTCAGTTTCTGTACCCGTGACTGTTCCCACTTCCACTTTGCAACCAAATAAACGAGATTCCACGCCAGTCGTAAAGCACAACGTCAAGTCATTTTTCACCAAGATCAAAACTAAAGAACATGCAAAGGAAAAATCTCTACCACCATTGCCACATCAACAACCTGTCACTAGACAAAGGAAATATTATGTATAATTAATGTAGTATTATTAAACTAGAACAATATAATGCATGTATTACTATTTATTTATTTATCAATTCTATGCCTTATTCGTGTAATGCACGTGACCATCCAATTCTTGCAACCTAGCAGCAGCTTGTTCACTTGTTAAATCCCTTTGAGGCTCTCCTAACATCTCAAACCCAACACAGAATTTCTTGACTGTGGCAGATCTTAATAATGGTGGATAGAAGTGGATATGGAACCATGAAAACTCTTCGTCTTCTTCGTGGTCGCATTTAAATGGAGCTTGATGTATACCCATGGAATAAGGGAACGAAGTGTTGAATAAGTTATCATATTTTGTGGTTAATACTTTCAAAATGGCTGCCAAGTCTTGCTTTTGCTTTTCATCGAAATCCCTGATTGATTTCAAATGTTCTTTGGAAATCAACAATGTTTCAAATGGCCATAATGCCCAGTATGGAACTACCACTATGAAGGAATCATTTTGAGCCACGATCCTTGTTCTCTCTTGAATTTCCAACGCAACGTAATCTTGTAAAAGATGGGATTTGTATGTATGATAATACTCTTTCATGTTTGCTAACTCGTCACGGACTTCAGTGGGGATGACATCCAAACACCAGGCTTGACCATGAGGATGAGGATTTGAACAACCCATAGCAGCACCTTTGTTTTCAAAAATTTGTAAATATTTATAAGGGGAAATATTCTTCACAGATTCTTCATATAGTTCATTATACAAGTTTTGCCATGAATTCACCACACCAACGACTTCGATTTTCGACATCAATGGTAATGTCAAGTTATGTTTGGGGGAAAAACAAATGACAAAACATTTACCTCTAACCCCTTGAGTTTTCAATAATCTTTTCTTTAATGAATCTTCTTGTTCTTCTGGCTCATTATATTCCGGTTGATCCAATTTAACAGCGGGATAATCATTAGCAAAAACAAACGTGGTTTCATATTTAGGATTGATGTCACCAGTAGCTCTAATGTTCCCCGGACATAAATAACACTTGGGATCGTATTCCGGTAATGCAGATTTCTTGATCTCTTCTCTGGCACCTTGCCATGGTCTCTTGGCTCTATGTGGTGAACAAAGAATATATTTATTAGTCAATGGGTTCAAGCGACGATGGGAATGGTTGGTAAAGTCGAATTCTTGGGTCATTTTTATATAGGTAGGTGTTGATGTTAGTGGATTTAGAAGATGATCTAGCGACATGATTGAGAACTTGGAATGAAAGTGGGTATTCTTGGATGATTTATATAGTGTTGAAAAAAATAAATAAAAGAAAGGACAATGACTTGGTACGGAAGGCAAACGTGGAATGACAAAAACGTGGAATATACTATAGCTTCGGATGAATCCCCCCACGATGAGAAGGGTGGAAATCTATGTGAGACCGTAAGTTGAGTTAATCTTGTTGATAGCGAGATCTTGATTTTTATTTTTTTTTTTTTTTTTTGCTTTTTATCTTTCTTTTTTTTTTTCGTTCTTTCCCTTTTCGTTCGCTTTTTTTATTCTTTTTGAGTGGAAAATGCAGACACTTTTTTTTGTGAAACCTGGAGTCTTGTTAACTATGGCCCAAATGGAATACAACGTTGCATTTTTTTCTTGCGATGAAGATTGCCTCATGTTACGCAAAACAATAATAGCGTTTGCTTCGTAGTTTGCTTTGTTTTATTCGGAAGAATATAAACATGACATGATTGTGATTCATTTACTCTCCGATTACTAATTTACAATTGAGGAGAATTATGTATCTGCTTCATTGCAACGTTGCATTTTTTGTTTTGAAAAACCGGACTTTCTCCAACGGAAAAAACTATTCAATTCAACACAAAAGGATTAATTAACCACCACGAGATTTTGTTTGAAATATAATAAAAACATATCATTGTTTGTGGGAAACAGAAATGCTTGTAAATGAACTCGGAGTAGAATTTACTAAAAATAAAACAACAATTATTGGCCGGCGATTCAACCATAGTCGGCAACGTTTTCCAGCTCATTCAACTGGAGTATATTCGCTCTCCCGCTGAAATTATCTACGAAAATGGGCTATTATAACCATAGATTTAGTCCCTCGTCCCAAGAGTTATTTCATTTGAAGCTAAGGTGACTCTCAAACCATTTGTGGTTTGATGCCTGGTTTGGCTGTTTTAATAACCAGCAAGATTACTCTTCTAGTCCCATAAAATCGTTGTAAAAGTCAATCACAAGTTAATCTCTCGTTTGTTATGGGTGTAACGGCAACGAATAAGTTCTTCATTGAGATTAACCGTACCGTTTATTGCTCTGGTTCTCAACTCTAAAATTCTTCAGCTACTTAAATGAATATACACCCTAAAAACTGACCTCGCATTAATACTACAAAGACTACCTAAAACTATCCCAATTTCCGTAAATTAAATTAGGGTCCGATGATGTATGTATGTTCCTAATATTATATGGATTATTGACCTGAGTTTCAGGCTTTTGTCTTTCGCTCCTGATATAGGTTGCATCTAGATCTCGTTTCATTGAGGACTTTGATAAAGAAATCAATTTTTTAAACGTGAACTACCCTCAACTCTATTATCCACCAACATTCGAGTCATTCAATAATAGTATTCAGCCTAGCGTATGTTCCTCAACCTGTCATATCCTTATACTTATACAAACAATTCTCTGATTTTCCCATCAAATAAAGTACTTTTAATTGGCATATCCAACGAATAAAACGGATCTTTCATGACATAGTCAGAATATATTATATACAATTGTCGAAACACTTCTTCTATGCTTTCGTAATTTCCTGAAGTCGGCGACGTAATAATGATGAATTTCAACCCACTTACGGATTGGAAAATCGAAAGGTTGAACAAATCAGTCTCTATTCTTTGTAAACCCGATCTGTTGCTATTTGGACTGACTGCCTTACCTGAGTTCAAAACGGAGGAATTTTGTGTTGAATTGAATTCTTCGGTGTTTGTTTTGGGGTTGCCCTGTGTGGTGTGTATACTTGATGTTAATCTTGATCCAATGGCATGAACACCATGCAATGTACCTGCTAGCACCAAATAATCGTTGGCTGATAATTTGTTTAAACCTGGTGATAATTCATTCTGGTAGATCAACCCACCGGCTTTATTAAGAATCAAAAGGGAGTATGCTTTCATAGTTGGGTTTTCGTATTGTTGGTTGTTGATTGTGTGTGTTGAAGTATTTTTTTTTTTTTTACGTGAATCAATTAGTGCGTTTTTTTTTGTTCCCTTACTATCTCTAGTAAGAGTTCAGCAAAGAAACATATCACTACTACAATTTTTGCAACAAAGAAAACATATTAACAATAATTTACTTACACATCTACTCATTTTTTACTAAAGCCATATACAATTTTACTTCCATAAACATCACCTTTTCTCAAGATGACTTGATCTCTCCAATCTTTGTGGTTGATAGCATCGATAAATCTACTTGGTTCCACACAGAATCCACATCTTTTGACAAAACCTTTTGTGTTCACACCATCACCAGTATAGAATTGAAATGCAGGTTCAGTGGTTTGTACTGTGAATTTTTTATCTGTTTTTGGATGCGTAGCTTCCAAGACTTGTTTCAATGGTAAACCCCTGGTATCGATTCCACAGTTTTTGTCAACGACAAAACAATTGTCAAAGGCAAGATCTTTACTTAAAACAATCGGGTTGGTTGCATTCTTATTGGTGACGAATTTACCAGTTGGTATTAATTGATCATCCACTTCCATCATTTGGTCGGTTATCAATTTGACTTCGGTACCTTCAATATCTTCAGAATTTGAAACATTGAAATAACTGTGATTGGTCATGTTGACAATTGTGGCTTCTGCACCAGACAATAATTTGCATTCATATTCAATTGCAACGGAAGAGTCATCAATGGTATAATGAACAACAGCTTCAACTTTTCCTGGGAAACCATCGTTCCCATCATTGTCCACTATCAAGAAATCAACCAAGAATTTTCCATCCTTATGTTTCACAACAGGACCAAAGAAGTCTTGTTTATCAAAACCATTGAAACCAGCATGTAAATTGTTAACACCTTCGTTAGTCGTCAATTGGTATTCCTTACCATTTAATTCAAATTTACCCTTGGCGATTCTATTTGCAAATCTTCCAACAGTGGTTCCGAAAAATGGATTTGATTTATCTTTGAAACCCGCAGCATTGTCGTATGCTTTGACCATACTGCAACCGTCCAATTCAACAGCTTGAATCAATGCCCCACGGTTAGCCAAGCTGACTTTTAATGGACCAACAGTGAACATATGCAAACGGTTATCGTAACCATCAAATTTTCTCCAGCTATAATTATCAATATTGAAACCGAATGGATTTTCAGTGGTCCATTTCCATAGATCCCTACAAGAATCGTCAATGTTGAGTTCTGCTTTCCATTCCAATTCTTTGTTTGCACGGTCTGGTTTGGCAGTCAAATCTAAGACGTCACCAGCACGTCTTCCGACCACTTCATAAGGCAATTTTTTACCAACAGCTTTGCAAAAGGCGTTATAGACATCGAACACAGTTGAACCTTTACCAGTACCCAAATTCCATTCACGGTATAATCCCAGTTCATTTTGGACTTTGTTCTTTAAATATTTCAAGGCAGCAATGTGACCCTTGGCTAAATCAACAACGTGGATATAGTCTCTAATTGGAGTACCATCATGACTGTTGTAATCATTTCCAAATACTGATAATTTTTCACGTCTACCAACACCTACTTGAGCCAAGTATGGTAACAAGTTGTTTGGGATACCTAATGGATCTTCACCCAATAATCCAGAAGGATGGGCACCGATGGGGTTGAAGTATCTCAATATAGCAACCTTCCATAAGCTATCACTGGTGTGGACGTCCTTTAAAATTGATTCAATGATGTATTTGGTTCTTCCGTATGGGTTGGTTGGTTCCAATGGACATTCTTCAGGGATAGGGATCATTGAATTATCACCAAATCTAGTGACATCACCGTATACAGTTGCAGATGAACTGAAAACAATGGTTTTGACGTTGTTTGATTTACAAGCTTCCACTAAGCTAATGGTACCAGTGACATTGTTATCATAGTATTCCAATGGGATTATGGTTGATTCACCAACTGCTTTCAAAGCAGCAAAATGGATGACCCCTGATATTTTGTACTCTTGGAAAACTTTATTCAATTCACTTGTGTTTCTAATATCAATGTGGTAAAATGGGACATGTTGCTTGACAATAAATTCAATTCTGGAAACGGCATCGTATGAAGAGTTACTCAAGTTATCGACAATGACAACTTTGTAACCATGATTGATTAATTCGACAACAGTATGGGATCCAATATAACCGGCACCGCCAGTAACAAGAATGTATTCGTCTGACATGTTGATGTATGTTTGAGTTGTTATTGAAGGAGAAGTGAAAGAAATGTGGATTTAGATGATGGGAATTTTTTTAATTTACAGATTCTTTTATACCAGCCACAAGGAAGGGAATCATCAGGGAAGTTCCATTCTTGAAAATGTAACGTTGTATTGAATGTCCAGGGGAAGGAAGGTGGAAAAAACAACGTGTTTAATTTCTAAATGGATGAGTGATTTATTAGAGGAGTGACGTTGGAGAAGTACTAATTTGGTGGTCCGGTTTAGTGTTTTTTTTTTTTTTTTTGCAATAACAAAAATGCAGACATGGAATTGAAATTGGAGTTAATAATTACAAAAAGAAACGGAGACAATCAAACCTGGCTATTGTACGTTTGAAAATAATAATCTTCCCGAAAACTCAGTCAAGTAAGGTCTTCGCAACTGGTCAGTTCTGTGGTTTCTTTTGGAGTAAAGATGTTTGTGTCATGAGTTCGGAAAGGCTCCAAATTGAATTGCCCTAGTGCGAACTAAAAAAAAAAAAAAAAAAAAATGTCTGAATTTAAACTTTTGCAAGCGGGAAATTTTCCGGAGAAATTTATTTCCACTTGTTTCACTTTCCCATCTCCTGCACAAATGAGTAGCGTGTGGGGGCGTTGAAAATAAAACAATCGAGATCTGCAGATTTTGCCGTGAACAGGTCTTCTGACACAGAAATTTGCTTAAGTATGGGGTTTGTGGATGTAACGTTGCATTTTCCCTGGAGTTGGCTAGGGCAAACCGATATTTTGTCTGGGGCGGACCCGAGATTCACAAAAACGGGTGATATTATATTTTTTGCCCTTAATGACGATGGGGAAAATATAGAACTTATTCCGAAGCACGGAGTAAAGTGTTTTAAATGTGGGCAAACACGAACAACAAAGTGGAGGTGATTTCCCAATTTATATAAAACAGAAAAGCAAAGGTGGATTTTTTTGAGTTTTGGTGGAGGTTCTAGTATTTGTTTTTTTTTTTGGGAACACACATTATTCAAGTTATGTCTATTCCTACTTTTGACGATTTATCATTTTATTCAGATCCACAAGCTAGCGAGTGCAGATATCGCGATGTGGCAGCTGCATTCAAAAAGAACTTCTCTGATGATTCCATTGCATTTTATGCTAGATCTCCAGGTAGGGTCAATTTAATTGGTGATCATATTGATTATAACTTTTTCCCAGTTTTACCCATGGCCATTGCCAACGATGTCATTGCTGCTGTGTGTGTTGAAGATTCAAGCAATGAGATAATTATTACCAACACGGATGATGCAAACTTTCAACGAGAAGTCATTGCCATTAACACTGACATAACCATCAATCAAGAACACCACACCTGGGCCAATTATTTCAAATGTGCATTGATTGTCGCTGAGAAGTATTTGAAAGAAAAAGGAATAGTGCAACTCAAAGGAATGAAATTGACATTTGACGGTAATGTGCCAACTGGAGGAGGTTTGTCATCGTCAGCTGCATTTTGTGTTGCATCAACGTTGGCAGTCATCAGGGCCAATGGAATTGTTGATATTCCTAAATCAGATTTAACAAGGATAACCATTGTTAGCGAGCATTATGTTGGTGTCAACACAGGAGGTATGGACCAATGTGCTAGTATCTATGGTGAACTGGACCATGCGTTGTTGATTGAATTCAAACCAAAAATAACTGGTAAACCGTTCAAGTTCCCGATCGATGATTTGACGTTTGTTATCACCAATAGTTTGCAAGTGAGTAATAAACATGAAACAGCGCCAGTTAATTATAATTTAAGAGTTGTTGAAATGGGCATAGCTGCCGATTTGTTAGCGAAGAAATTGGGATTGGAAAGTAAAATAGCTAGAGATTCAAATATTGGCACGTGCAGTTTACGTGGTATAATGGATGGGAAATTTAAGAATACCTGGGATGGGAATGATTACAAAGTTGGAATTTCCCAGTTGACGGAGATGATAGATGTAGTGGGAAAGATAATAACCAATCAAGAGGGATACACCATTGATGAATGCTGTCAAGAGTTGGGAATTGGTAAGGAGAAGTTCACTGCTAGATACTTGTCGAAATTTCCAGTTCAATTCAAGACATTGAAACTTTACCAAAGAGCAAAGCATGTATATAGAGAGAGTTTACGTGTGCTTGAAACTTTGAAAGTTATAGCCACTGTCCATTGCAGGGAAGAATTCTTGATGGAGTTTGGAAGATTAATGAACGAATCACAACAAGACTTGGATGAGTTGAATGAATCATCGAACGCAAAGTTGAACAAGATATGTGAGATTGCATTGAATAACGGATCATACGGTTCAAGAGTGACTGGTGCTGGATGGGGAGGTTCGATAGTTCATTTAACTACCATGGATAAAGTGAATGCATTGGTTGAAGGATTAACCAAGGAATACTATAATGTGGAATTTTCTGAACTTAGAGGTAAACTTGACGACGCTATAATCATCAGTAAACCATGTGTAGGTAGTTGTATAATTACAAATAGTCGTGGGTTTTTGCAGTAAAACGTGACCGCTAAATACAAGAGATGCATGTGAAAAATAAACTCAATTATCAATCAAGATGTTGCAAAAAAAAACATTTTAAAAAAAAAAATAAAATCAACGATATAATCTATAACTTTTCACATGCAAGAGATGAGTTTGGCATCTTCTAAATATAGTTTACAAACTTCCTAATGAAGCCCAAATCAAAACAGAAAAAACGGTGAAACAGTTTGATGTACATATTTTTTTTTATCGTTCGTTCTAGATTCAATTGACGAAGAGGCGATTTGCAGAAATAAAAAAAAGTCCCTTGCATGAATTTACAAATCACAGGGAAATTGAAGCATTCCAAAAGAGGAAAATTAAAGCAAAAAGAAGCAAGGAGAGTGGAAGCCAAGGGCAAGGGCGAAGGAGGGGAGAGAGAGAGAGAGATAGGAATTTTGCATATGTGTTGCTTTGTGAATTAAGCATGGATAATCGTGGTCAGATATTTTATAAATCACATTCATTAAGCAAACAAAGGTAGGTAAATCCATCAAAAATGTTTTGGGTTTATGCTTATGCTTATCTTAAGAATCATTATCCTTCTAGGATACTAACTCCATGTTACATTTAAAGATCAAACGTTGTTGTATACACGTTGCCTTTGATGTTGAACAAACGGGTTACCAACCATTAACTTTACTTAGGGAGGGGCGGACTTTGTGCTGTTCAACTTGGTTACGCGGTTAAGAAATAAGAAAGAATCTATCAGATGCCAAAAGAAATGAGAACAATTGACGGAGATTGCGTTAAAATATAACATGAAAATAAGGTACGAGAGAAACAATATTGATCTACGTCTTCTGGTTTCGTCTGCGCCTAATGGCGGATTTAACATGCACGCTATCTAATTTTTTTTTTCTTTCTATTATTCCTGATATTGTAGATCTCTATTTGTTAAACATCATGAAATATTCATGTTCAAATCCGGATTATCACACGTGACTAATCCGTTAGGAATGAGAGTCTCATCTATTAAAAGAAGCTACAGCAAACATAAGAAAAGCAATGATGATTATGATCCCATATGTGCAGATTACAGAAGACCTTTTTTTGGTTCCGGATATCTCCTAGCGATGCTTGGAGCAAAAAAAAAAAATCAGCCAATATTGAAAGTTGTAGCCGTTCGTTCCTGTCCTCGTTCTGCTATCGTTTTGCCACCCCCTCCCTCCCTTTTAATTCTGCGGATAATGTTGCGAATTATAACAACTTTTTTGGTGATATGTATGACGCTGGTCGTATATGTTTGTTGGAGTTTGGGATTTGTAGAAACAAAAAAAATTGGCAGTACAGGCGTGTTACCACAACCAACAAAGGAAAAAAAGGAAGTCAAAGTCCGAGTCAAATGCAACGGTTAGGTGTGTGACCTTTAGGCAAGAAAATCTCAACGCTCCTGCTTTTCCCGTGTTACGCAATGTAGAAAACCGGAATGGTTCCGAAAATAAAATTTCATTTGAATGGTTAGTTCTTTGTCCAAACAAAAATAACCCAGTAAGGATGAAATTAAGGAGTTGCCATTAACTCCTATGGTCAAGAGATGTGATATTTCATAGGATATATCTAACATGCTCAACTGGATTGTTTTGCGTTTTAACGAAGCATGCAGATCCCATCGCAAACGATTAGGTTTCTTGTCTTAAAATAGACGCTGTCAAAAACCCATAATTACCAAATTCGACAGGGCATGTGATAGTAAGAGATATTCCATAGACAAAGAGGTGTCGCACAAATGAGAATGGAATTGCGATGAGATGGACTTTGCCCTGTGGTTAGTTTTTTTTTTTTTTAGCAAGCTGAGCTACAATTACGGATAAAAAAAAAAATAAACAAAAAAGAAATAATCACATGAAAAATAGAATGATAATCGCTATGCGAAATGTCTCTATTATCAGTACGCAGAAAGAAGGAAGTATACGATAAGCGGAATACAACGGTACAAGAACAAGGCAGTGTAGAGCAACGGAACGCGAAACGTATCGATCGCATAAGCAGAGGGAAGGGAGAAATGATGTGGGTTGATCATTCTTTTTAAATGGTTTCCTTATTGTCGACGTAAGTATGGGCCTATAATAATTTGTAACCTGATTTTTTTTTTTTGTCTCTTGTGATTGCGACTGTGGTAATGGTGTGATTCCATTTCCGCAAAATGGATACGTCAAGGAAAAAAAAAAAAAATCTCAGTTAGCAAGATTAGTTGGGCGAGGCGTGCGGTTAGCGGCAGTCATTGACAGTGGAAAACCAAAAATATCCAAAAAAGAAATCTCCTATGGATAAATATTATCGTCCCATTAGTTCTTTTCCTTGTCTCGGCGACGGTTGCGACAGGCAGGAAGTTCATGTTGATGCGAAACTACCCGCAGCGGACTTAACTTTATGGCACCAAACTACCGCCATCCATTCCTTCTTTTTCCGCTCCGTTCCACTATTCCCCTCCCCCTCTTCATCTATCCCGTTTCGCTTTCTACTACCGCGACATCTACGCAAATCCTACCACGGGGTGGAACGATCGTGCGAGATATGTTTTTTTTTTTTTTCCAGTAAAGTTTCAGCGCAGCCACGTCTGCTGTATTGCTTATTTGTGCTATGTCTAGTCAAGTTTATTATCCTCTGCCTTAAGTCCGCCTCCATGTTAGATCATTCCTCAATGGATATGGATATAGATATAGATATGGATTTACAACTACGTGCAAAAAAAAAATTATAACATTTACGTAATGTAATTACAGAACAACCAGTAGTTTTCCGACATGACTAATACTTGCACCTTCACAATGTGTCATATTTCCATCCGACTTTGGAGTGGGTATTATGACCAGTAGTGGATATTTTATCTGCATCAAGAAACAGTCATAGTGATGTATGTATAATTCTGTTGGCTTTTGAATTTTTTTTTGCTCACTATTATTCACTGTGGAACGCTGACCCATTGTCACACAAAACGTTGCGCAAGAAAAAAAAAAGGCCCAGAAGAAAACAAAAAAGAAATTGTTGTGCACATAGGTCATTACACAAAGATGACGACAATCCTATTGCATCCGAAACCTGGCAAACAGGCCAAGGCTATCGAAAAGGAAATCTCACATCACACATGCGGATAATTTTTATATTTTCTGATCTTTTTACGACCAATATAAAATTATCATCAAATCCTGTTTCCAAAAAAAAAAATGGCTTTTCCGTTTTCACTTGTTATATCTATCTTCTTTACTACTCGCTACTAATCTAATCTAATACTACTACTACTACTACTACTACTACTACTACTCACACAACGCACACATTACTACATGACTCTAAATATCTTACCAATCTTTGACAACTACTGCCAAAAGCCATATCAACAACCACACACTCCACCACATGACAATCACGACATGTTCCAACCAGCTCAGAAACCAAACCCAAACGAATACCTCAATGGGTACATGTTGAACCATGAACTACAATTCATCAAGAAGATTGGTGCTGGTACATACGGTCTCATCTACTTGGTAGAGAACATCTACACGAAAAAACAATTTGCTGCCAAAATGGTCTTGAAACAATCCACCACCAAACAAACCCCAACTCCAAATTCTGTCAACTCCAAGGATACCTCATATAATAAGAAATTCATTCAATCACAATTCTATCACTACTTTTTAAACAACCCAGTACCTAATCTGCAATCATTAAACTTGGACTTCATACGAAGCCAGGGCCATTCTTGTCCATTTTTAACTGAAATATCATTACACTTAAAAGTGCATAATCACCCAAATGTTATGACCATTCACCAAGTTCTTAGCTTAGATGATTTTGCTATGGTTATAATAATGGATTATTTTGAACAAGGAGATTTATTTGGAAACATCATTGACAATCAAATATTCGCCAACCACAGATATGACAAGCAATTATTGATGAAGAATGCCATCTTGCAACTCATAGATGCCATTGAATACTGTTCGCAAAACGGAATATATCACTGTGATTTGAAACCAGAAAACATTATGGTCAGATACAATCCTAACTACCAAAGATCAAGCAATTGCAATAGCATAATCGACTACAACGAATTACATTTGGTTTTGATCGATTTCGGTTTAGCCATGGATTCCAATTTGATTTGTTGTAATGCCTGCCGTGGCTCTTCATTCTACATGGCTCCGGAAAGAACTACCAACTATAACACACACAGAGTGGTCAACCGTTTGATTGATATGTCTCAATTTGAAACCGTTGAAATGAACGGTACCACAGTCACTGCTTCTAACTGCAAATATTTGCCAACTTTGCCAGGTGATATTTGGTCATTGGGTGTTTTGTTCATCAACATAACATGTTCCAGAAACCCATGGCCAATAGCTTCTTTCAGTGATTCCAACCAAAATGACAATGATGTCTTCAGAAACTACATGTTGAATGGAAACAAGAATATTCTTTCCAGGATACTACCAATATCTGCTCAGTTTAATAGATTGTTAGACAAGATCTTCAAATTAAATCCAAATGATAGAATTGATTTACACACTTTATACAAGGAAATAATTAGATGTGACTTCTTCAGAGACGATCACTCCAAATCAAAGCATCATCATCACGCACAAGCTCAAAAGCAACTGCAACAACAACCAAGTTCCAATCAACAATTGTATACTCCACCAGAAACTTCTGCCTACAATTCATATGCCAGTGACATGGACGAAGATGAAGATGATCTCAGTGACGAAGAGTTTTTTAGTGAAGACGAAGAAGTTCAAGAGGAAGAAGAAACTTGCACCACTGCCACTTCTACTACTGATACTTCTGTTAAAGGTACTTGTTACTACGATGTCAAAGCACACACTACATTCACGTCAATTCCGAACTATGCATTAGGTACGCCTAACAATAGTGTAGTCTATTAATTACTAATTTAATGAATATTTTACTTAATGATATGATTTTATTTTTACAAAAGGTTTATAGGTTTGTTTGTTTTTCTTCTTCTTCATTATAATTTTATAGAGGTCTTATTAAAAAATTTACGTATTTGGTTTTATTATGGGAAAGAAAAGATAAAGAAACAAAGTTCAGTTGTAGATTGTTGCGAAAAATTGGTCAGGACTTGTTGCTCTGGAACCCCCCTAGGAAATTCGAAATGGTTCGCCCTAACTCTTGCTCGCTCGCTACAAAAGCAAAAAAAAAAAAAATTTTGCAAATTTGCTGCAAATTTTATCGATTACATGTGAAAAAGAAAAAGTAATTACGATGGTGAAAACACTCTTAATATCACAACATTCATCTATGATATCCAATATAACATAACCAACCAGCAAAGCCTAATAACCAGATAAAAAACAATCACAGCAAACAATAAAATGAAATCCACAATTCTACGAACAAAAAGATTGTGATATTTTGTTTGGTTTTGAATTTGTCCAAACAAGGAACAACAAGTGTGTGTGTGTGTGTGTGTGTGTGTGATTTCACAGCCACGCAACCCTGTTATAATTATCTAATCCCATAGTTGAGTCAGGAGTAGTTAGTTTTGAAATATTCTCTGGTCTGATTTCGTTTGTCATTTTCACATGCAAAATAAAACATGGAACAAATCCTTGTCGTTAATTCTAGAACTTGTCATAAAATAGTTTGTTCTTGACACATACCTGTCCTTTCCGTTACTAACATGAAAACAATAGGCTAAGTCGGGTTTCTCATAACGTGGCGTTTTAAGTTCAATGAGTATGGCGCAATGTTCCATCTTTACCGAGGGTTTTTATCTTATGTAAATCATCACCACAGTGGCACTAAGATCTTTTTTTTTTATGGAAAAAACCGGAAAAAAAAAACCGAGCTTGAAATTGTATCTGAGATTGCAAGTGCAACGGAAAATACCACGGAAATTGACATCAACACATAACATGGCATTTCATCTGAGTGGCAAAAACAACAACAAAACCAACAAAGTAGTTGATTTTTTGTTGTGCTATCCTATTTGTTGTATTTCATTCTTTTCTCCGATAGTCGTGTTTTACTTTTTCATTTTTCTTCCGCTTTAAGTTAAAATCGGACTTTATTAGGGGGACAAAGCTAAAACAAGAAGGAAAAAAAAAGAAATATCGTCGGATTTAACGTGAAGTTTAAAATTTGTACGACAAGGACTTCAATAAAATACTCGTCCTATACTTGTTTCAAAAAAGTGATAACATGCTCGTGAAAAACATAAGAAGGAGATAACAATAGAATAGCATATGTCATGGTTAACATCGAACCATTGATAAGCAAAAACCTTCGTATTACTAATTGCAAAGAAGTCTAAACAGGATGACTCAACAAACTATAATAGCATTATCAGGGAAAGATAAGCACTAGTGTTGCGATGACAGCCCTCCTTCACCTTCACCATATACCCCTTGTATTTTTTTTTGAACGTTAAAAATTCTTAAGTCCGTCAACAGTCAAAAATTAATTTGTAAAGTGTTTCTCTTTGCTGTCAAACCCTAACTCTACTCTAGTTCTGGAACAGAACAACCCATGTGTTTAGTAATCAAATACAGGCTTATATGATTTCTAAAACTATATTGCTATTCCCCGAATCACAATGGGATCAATAACGTAAAATACAAAAATTAGTGAAGAGTGCTTATAACCAGGCTGTCTTCCGATAGTTTATTGCTGTTCGACATATGTTATAGTTTCAAAGTTTATTTTTTTTTCTTTTTTCGCAACTTTGATTTTTTTTGCACGTGAATGAAGGCATGTGTAATGAGTCAGGTGATGTTTTACAGGTGATTATTGACACGTGGTAATATTGTAAAATGGTTTTTTAAATCTTGTAAGAAGATGGTCCAACAGACTAAATTATCATAATCAACCGCGATGTTTATCCTCCTCAGAAGTCAAAT
This sequence comes from Candida frijolesensis, assembly GCA_030557105.1. Taxonomy (NCBI): domain Eukaryota; kingdom Fungi; phylum Ascomycota; class Pichiomycetes; order Serinales; family Debaryomycetaceae; genus Candida; species Candida frijolesensis. The sequence goes on along the minus strand of JAKTVH010000035.1, from coordinate 14,666 downwards.
CGTTTACTGGGTATTCACATTAGTTGAAGTTAAACCCTCTGACTATGAAATGTATGCATATTGTCTGTTGTCATCGAACAAACATCCTAGAAACTGACCGTTGTATTTATGAAAAAAATGTCAGAAATGGACATGTTTCATAATGCAACTTCTAGTTCACGGCGGGAGAAGAGATGCTTGTTTGTTCTTGTAGTAGACCAAAAAGTCGATGTCAATTAGTTCGGAAAAATTCAAACAATGAATATAGCAAGACAAGAAAAAAGACATTAATGCAACCAAAGTGGTCCTAGACAATACGATCTTTAGATAAATAGATCGTTCGATCGATAGAAAAGAAACGTGTTTCGTATTATGTTCTGTAAGTATTTAGTAATAAAGCACAAGTTCTATACGAGAGATTGCATTGAATAGAATTGAATGCTTGTTTTAGTTATTCCTTTTGCTCCCTCGGAAAAGTTGCAAAAATCGTAACCAAAATCAAAGTTATCTTAAATCGATTGTCAGTGGATTTTCGGAAATGCCGAAATTGGGAGAGTGATAAATAAATTTCGAGGTAAGCTCATAAATTAAAGTATCCTTTCTACATGTGGTTAAATCATCTGATCGGCTGTAAACCTTACATACATGAGAACGCCGTGAGACGCCCAAGGTTAGCAAGCACTGTTGGCCTATTTAGAGTTTTGATAAAAATTCGGACACTTTTTTTTTTCTTAATGAGAATTCAAATAAGAATGTTGCTCATGCACTCCGCTTGTTGAAGGTCATTCACATGGCTCTGGCTTGTTGGTTCAACCAGCCGGCTGACAAGTCATTCGTCCATTTTGTTTTGGCGCTAATCTTGCTAGCGAGTTTGTAGCGGGGAGTGGGCTGCTCCTACGGCGATGCTTGTTAAAAGAGAGAATGGTCTCGCTCTTTTTTTTTTTTTTACTCCGTTTTTTTTTTTTTCCGACATCTTTGAAGTGCCGCATCTCATCTGGCTTGTTACACAGCAAACATATTTTCGTCATCATTTTTTTTTTGATTGTAACATTCATTACATCATTACATAGCTAAGAAAAAAAAAATTAGTGATTGTAATTGACGAGGGTCCTTTCAAAGAAACAAATAGCTCTAGAATTTCTGTTGATAGTATATTCTTGGCCACCAACACTTGGAGTCATATGACTTCCTTGCTGTAGTGACCATTATGAGAAAAATCGTATGAAACAACCAATCAGGAACTATTTTCCGTTTAGTAGCAATTAGCATACAAAACCCGAAACTAAAGAAGTGAAAATGAATGATGTTTGGTTTCATTACTAAATTTCACTTATTGTTAGTAATCTTAACAAAAAACTTTAAACTTTTCTCTCCATGGGGAAATTTTTTGTCTGAGTCTTATCCCCCCCCTTGGCAACTTGAAAGTAATTCCGGACAAATGGTACGGAAGAAATTGGCAAACCAAAATTAACTCGTATTGCCGTCCCGCTGGCGTGATGCCAAAAAAAAAGAGTTCATATATCCAGCATTCTTACGAATTGTTCCCGCCTGGTATGGAGAAATTTGGTTGACATTTTTAATTTCCTATTTGGATATTTACATTTAATCTATGACGCATGCACTTCGAATTTTCCTGTACTCCAGATTATTCCAGTTCCTGCGAGGGCGTGAACACGTACGAGAGTTTGTACGTACGTTTGTGTAAAGGTTAGTAACTACAGTCTGGCGGGGTTCATCTACTGTGTTTTAGATTGCTAAAATTTGATTGGCTGAAATAGAAAAACAAAGAGTCTAGAACGAAAACAGAAGCTACACCCGATCCTTTCGGAACAACAATCAAGGAATAAAATAATTTTTTCTTGGCTTTATTCCGGGAGGAAATATAATAATCCGCGTGTCATAAAAATACACAAGGAATTTTTTTTTTTTTTTTTTTTGCTTTTGAACCACATAAAGAAAAGTTTTCCCGTAGGCTGATTTTCCTTTTTCTTTTTATTCCCGCTCTTTAGGGTTCCGAAAAATCTCTAAATTTAGGTAACTCTCCTCACCTTTGTTATTTTCACTTATCTCCCCCCTGTTTCTTAATTGTTAGTATTTCTGTATCGGGGTATTGTTCCGATATACGTTTGATAAGGAACAACAATTGTTCGGCACAACTATACACACGTAACTCAAAAGGTAAAAAAAAAATTATAATCTCATCGCCTAAGCTAATTTAGCGACACATAAAAACGTCGTCTAGAACCTGGCTGTTACGCTACACCTAGGACAAAACTAACACCAACGAAGGCGATGTGAATTGTGAAAGAAAACATACCACAAAAAAGAAACCAGTCCAGTGGATTCATTTTGGAAGGTAGAAATTTTTTTTTTGACTTATTCAAGGAAAATTTTTTTATCCGGCTGGATTAACTTGGTTTTTCCTTTTGAAAAGGCTCAAAACCGGATGATGGTTTAACTATCCCCACACTAAAAAAAAATGCCTCACAATTGGTGACAATAAATTAATATTTTGTGGTGTTACCCATCCCCCAATTTTATCCTTTTTTTTGAAATTGCCTGGTTTCTAGTACTTCGGTTTTATTTGCTTCCGAAATTTCATTCGTGCCAGTCGTTAGAACAAGGACATTAATAATTTTTCCATAGTCGGATTGTCACCCGTTGGAGCAATACAAATTATGCTTTTTTAGATTCTTTATTCTTCCACATCTACACTATTGTCTTTGACTGCTCTAAGATTTGGGGGGTACGAGAAATCATGGGCTAACTTTAGATCTTCTGTCGAACGACAAACAACAATTTCTTTTATTGTTTTATTGCTTCTAAATCAAATGGATACTATTCAATAAAAAACAACAGCAGTTTATTGCTGTTAAAACATCCAACACTTACAAAGAATTTGAATAAAAGAAACTCGCAATTTTCCGTTTCACGGCGAAACCTGTTTTTCCTGGTTTTTTTCCTTGTTTTGTGTAGTCAACAGTTTCTCCACTCGACTCCACCACACATGGAGATCTCGGAAGTATGAAAATCCTTAAAAAGAAAAAATCAGCGACACAAACGCAATGCAGATTAACTTATTTTTTTTTTTTTTTGCAATCGACACGCAGACATGCAAACGGCAACCAGATACCGCGCTGAAAAACTATGACCAGACGCTTTGTCCACCATAAAAAGAAAAATTAAAATCAGACAAAAAATGGGGCACTAGTTTTTTTAATGCAACGGCACTTAAATAATTGTACTCTTTATCTTTGTGTTTGTTCGGTGTTGCAGTAAAAATAGCAAAACATAGAGGAAAATTTTTCCTGGGGAAGAAACTAATTCTGAAAATGCATGTCACATACACCTGTTTCAAATGTACATATTCACAATAATACAAAAAAAAAATGAGTATAAAAGGACAGGCAGATCCTCTTCAATATCCCTGAATTTTACTTCTTTCGTTTCCCTTTCTCTTCTCTATTAACTTATACAATAACTACAACTTCCTCACAATAAATCATGAAGTCACCAGTTGAAAAAGTCTTAGCTGGTCCAGCTTTAAAAATAAGTAACGCTTTAGACAAGCTTCCTAAAATTTACAATGTTTATTTCATCGCTAGTATTTCTACCATTGCTGGTATGATGTTTGGTTTCGATATTTCCTCGATGTCTGCCTTTATCGGATCTGGACCTTATATGGCCTTTTTCGACTCCCCAGGATCTAACATCCAAGGTTTTATCACTTCTGCAATGGCCTTGGGTTCATTCTTTGGTTCCATTGCTTCATCCTTCGTTTCTGAACCTTTCGGAAGAAGATTATCTTTGTTGACTTGTGCCTTCTTCTGGATGGTTGGTGCTGCTATTCAATCCTCAGTTCAAGACCGTGCTCAATTGATCATTGGTAGAATCATCTCCGGTATTGGTGTGGGTTTCGGTTCTTCTGTTGCTACCATCTACGGTGCTGAATTGGCTCCAAGAAAGATCAGAGGTTTCATTGGAGGTATGTTCCAATTCTTTGTCACCTTGGGTATCTTGATCATGTTCTATATCTCCTTCGGTTTAGGTCACATTAATGGTGTTGCTTCATTCAGAATTGCTTGGGGTATCCAAATTGTTCCAGGTCTTTTCTTGTTCCTCGGTTGTTTCTTCATTCCAGAATCCCCACGTTGGTTGGCCAAACAAAACAAATGGGACGAAGCCGAATATATTGTCGCCAGAATCCAAGCTAAAGGTAACCGTGAAGACCCAGATGTTTTGATTGAAATCTCAGAAATTAAAGAACAATTGTTGATTGAAGAATCTGCCAAGAGTGTCAGCTATGCCACTTTATTCAACAAGAAATACCTTTTCAGAACTTTTACTGCTATGTTTGCTCAAATCTGGCAACAATTGACTGGTATGAATGTTATGATGTACTATATCGTTTATATCTTCGAAATGGCTGGTTACAGTGGTAATGCTAACTTGGTTGCTTCATCTATTCAATACGTTATCAACACCGGTGTCACTGTCCCTGCATTGTTCATTGTTGATAGAGTTGGTAGAAGACCAATGTTGATCACTGGAGCTATCTTCATGATGGCTTTCCAATTTGGTCTTGCTGGTATTTTGGGTCAATACTCTGTTCCATGGCCAGAATCTCCCAACGAATCCGTCACCATTCGTATTCCAGAAACTCACAAAACTGCTTCCAAAGGTGCCATTGCCTGTTGTTACCTTTTCGTTGCTTCATTTGCTTCCACCTGGGGTCCAACTATTTGGATCTACTGTTCTGAAATCTGGGGTGACAACAGAGTTGCTCAACGTGGTAACGCCTTGGCTACTGCCGCTAACTGGATCTTGAATTTCGCTATTGGTATGTACACACCAGCTGGTTTCAAGAGTATCAGTTGGAGAACTTACATTATCTATGGTGTTATGTGTTGTGCTATGGCTATCCATGTTGCCATTGGATTCCCAGAAACTAAAGGTAAGAGATTGGAAGAAATTGGTCAAATGTGGGACGAACATGTTCCAGCTTGGAGATCAAGATCTTGGCAACCACATGTTCCAATTGCTTCAGATGCCGAATTGGCAAGAAAGATGCAAGTCGAACACGAAGAAGGAAATTTGATGAACGAAGATACCAACTCCGAAGAAGAGAAGAAAGCCGGATCCGTTTAAGTAGAATAGACTGTGTCGTTTTACATTTACTTAGTTCCACTTGGTTTACAATAATGTTTACTTTTAATTTAGTTAGGTTTTAACTTTTAATGAATATAACTTGTTATGTATTTAAAAAGAAGCGTGATGCATTCACCGTACTAGTTTCATTCGATAAAAAAAAAATGCAAAGAAAGGAAACTCTAACAAGAAATTGAGAAGGAGGAAGGAATTTTGATTTGCACTACACGTCGTTGGTGGTGTAATGAGCAATCTAAATTCCGCAATTATCCGACTGGCAAAAAAAAAATTACCAGAACTTTCGGACTTTCCACCATCAACACACACACACACATAATACACGGAAGGAACAACCCCATTAAGATCAATGCCATCACCACAACCTCCACCAGACTCGGCTAATCTCAGATACCAACCTCCACTACAGGTGCTCGTCAGTTTGCTCAAGACACAACAGTTCTACTGGTTCTTAGGCCATGTCTTTGCGGTCTTGTTCTTTGCCTTGAACTTCATCACGGGCTTCTTCAGACCCCGTTCGTCATTGCGTTACTACCAATTCGCCTTGTTGTCCATCATTGTCACCTATTTGATTGTCATCAGACAGATCTACTTCAAGTCGGGTTTCAAGCCGTCCACGTTCGGTGTCAGATTGTTGCGTGATGAAAACGTCCAATATTTCACATTG
>JAKTVH010000034.1:40844-74137 GCA_030557105.1 Candida frijolesensis | reverse complement strand
GTGGCTCTTGTATCTCAGTTTTCACCCCAATGGATTTCCCTAAACCAATTGGTGACTTAGCAATCATTGGTGATGCTTTCTTGAGAAAATACTACTCTATCTACGATTTGCAAAAGAATGCCGTTGGTTTAGCTCCAGCTAAGGAATAAGTTGTCACTGATGACTAACTCTTTTTTCCAAAAAAAAAGTTCTTTTGATTATTATTTTTATTATTGTCACCATTTTTTTTTTTTTTAATTCTTTAATTTTCGATCTATATTTAGATACAGACAGAGAGATTCATAAACTTCGTCTTGTCGTTTCAATAGAGAAAGAAAGCAAAATTCGATATACAAAAAAAGAAATAAACGTTTTTTCACATTCATTCTGCGTTGTAAAGGGTTGTATAGCTGCAGCAAAGGGTTATATGGTAAATGGTGGTGATAAGTGAAATTGAAAGGCTGGCTGATATGCGTTTGGTAGCCCTGTCGCGATTGTTCTCTTAAAATTTTCGACTTTTTTTTTTTTTTCAGCCAGCCATCTTTGATCTACCAATACACCAATGCCCCACCAGATACACAGTTAATTTATTATTTTTAGTGAATAGTGCATCCAATGATTTCGAGTGATTTATACATTCCAGATCAGTTGCATTTTGATTCCTGATTTTGTCTCTTTATATGCTGGATGTTGCCCTGTTTTCAGCATTTTTTTTTTTGTATATCATTTCACCTGTACTATCAAATTTGCTCCCACATATTCAAAAAGCTTATTCCATTTTGTCCTGCAACAGATTCCATCGTCTAATTTCAACCAAGCCTAATTGCCCCTACATACATTCTCCCCATAAGCCAGTTACCCAATTATACATTCCGCTCCTATAGATAAATTCGTCTAGAGAAAAATTCACCGTATCATGGTAGACATGTCGATAAAATCACAAACTGGGCCGGCGCCAGTACGATATATAAATAAGGAGAAGCCCCTGAATCAAAAAATTGACTTGGTTTCAAACCTGAATTTTCATTCAATTAACCCGCCAATCTCCCTTCCGCCACTCCCTGACTTGCCTGATTCAAATTACACTTCAATAACACCAATGACACAAGCAACCTTGACTCGATTGGAAGTTGAGTCCACTTCGAGTAAATCCTTACCAATTTCTTTTCCTTACTATTTCTTAGATCAAGAAGATCCCAAAGATACGTTCCAACTTTGGCGTGGTGAAGACGAAGACGAGTCAGTTAAGAAATCCATTAAAGAAAAACAATTGCCTTCCACTCCAAAGTCCGTTCAAGCTATACCACAAACTATATCAAACATGTCTAGAATCAACGACCCCAAGTTTAATTCAAAGACTTTTGCCGAATTTATTGCTGATTCTCAGAATCCCTTTGTCAGCCATAAATTAGATAACTTATCGATAATTTCACCATCTTTAGAAAGTGCTGGATATGAAATAATCAGAAGTTTAACACCAATGCAAAAGAATAGTGGCAGAAAGTCAGCTCTGATATTGAGTCCAGATAAACATCTTAGTAGTGTTGATGCCTTGAATCCGCAGCCACATAGAGATATATCAGATTCCATGGGCTCCCAAGCTACTATTTTTTCAACCCGTCAGGAATTACAAGATACTCCGTTGATGACAAGAAGTGAGTACAATCGGAAGAAGGCTAGTTTATTGTTTAAGAGAAAGTCAAAGAGAACTAGTAACGTGAAAGCACAAACCTCATCGAGTTCGGAATCAAATTTGTCAAGAAAGAATGCAATTAGACTGAAACAGGGGAGCTGGCTCTATCGATTGAAAGTTAGTATCAAGAAAATGATCTCCAAATTCAAGTTCTACAGTTTCAAAGTGTCTTCTAAAAGGACAGCAAGTATTAAACGATCCAGAACGCTTCAAAGTTTACGTAGAAATAGAAGAAGAGAAAATCCGCCGCCGAAAGACATCAAGAGAATCCGAAGTATAAGGGATAGTTCATCACCATTCAATATTTCAGCGCCAATCACCAATCCAAACTTGGGTAAACAGCCCGTGTTTCTGGTTGCAAAAATTGATGATAGTTTGAAATTTAGAGCTGGTGCTCCAAAAGAAAACGTGTACTTACACGATAACGATGAATCTTTGGGTAAAATGAACCATTTATCAGAATATATTTATCAACAAGAGAAAGACTATTTCAAGAAACACGGAATGAACAACACCAGTAACAACAACACCAACAGCAATTCCAATAATAACAATATCATTAACCGTGGACGAAGAGATAGCGATGGATCAAAATCCATGTTACCTTCTCCTGATTTCAATGGGTCTCCAAGCGAATTATTAACTGATTCAGTGACCACTCATGCACAAACCATGCCACCAGTACCACCACCTCATTTGGATCATTCTTTTACTGCCACTACCAGAAGAACCTGTCAACCGCCACAAATACATGAGCTTCAACCTGACATTGTTGAATTATGGGAAAAATATTTAAGACTAGTATTGTACAAGAGAATTCAATTACGTCAAGAAATCAACATGTTTCAAGATTTCATGGCTGGTGGAATTAAGCCAACTACAAACCAAAGAAAACCTTCCCATAAGAAAAACAAGAACCAACTTGAACAACTTGAACAACCTCAACAACCAAACTTCCAGTTTCCACAACATGAAAAGAAAGCTAGTCAAGGTGGTTGCAGTAGTAGTACTAATAATGGATCTTCATTGTACACTGATGAACCTGTTAAGTCAATGAAGGGTGAAAATTCAATTGTTAAATCAAACTCAACTATCACAGGAAGTCATAGTGATGCTCCTACCCATTCTAGTACTTCTGAAGCGAGATCATCGGATAATGCATCGGTGTATACATCGTGTTCTTACGAATCGAACATCGAAAATAATAAAGATGAAGAGTTCAATAATAAAGTACTTAACCGAAGATCTATGTTGGGTGATATGTTAGAGTACACGTCCGAAGAAGACGATTATGATGACGATGATATTGATGAGGAAACAGATTATAATGGTGCAGGGGACGAAGAGAATTCGTCGATACATAAATCGGATTCAATTGCTAGTAAACAATCGGATATACTTTTAAAAACATACGGTACTGTGGTACGGAAAAGTAGTTCAAAAGTTAGTTCTCCGTTGAAGAGGTCATTTGGGTTAAATCATAGTCTAAGTTCTATAGTTAAAGAGACATAAGAATAACCAGTCTTGTTTTAATAAATAATTAAAAATTCCTTATTCATTATATATATATATACAAGTAAATCTACGATTTCAAACAATTATATCAACATGTAATCGAATCAAATGAGACAAGAAGAAAAGAAAGAACGAAATCAAATATCAAAAATAAAAAGGGACAGGCAAAACATTAAAAATAGCTAAAGCTATAACGATATATACAAAACAGTTTAAGAAATGAAAAGATAGCTTTCTTTTCCCACTAATAACATTTTCACCCTTTTGCCCTTTTATCTTCTTTCGTCATTCTTCTCTTAATTCTTTTCTTTTCTTTTCTTAAACACATGCTAGAACTCTCTAAAACTATGCTTAGTTCTTTGGTTGTTCACCAGAGGCGTCACCACTGTCTTTGTACAAGTCTTTGAAAACGTTAATGGCTTCGTTTTGCAATTCCTCAGTCTTTTGTTTTAATTCTTCTGGAGAAACTTCTTCACCGGCTTGAGCTTTCAAGACGATTTGTCTCAATTCTTGGATTTGATCTTGGACTTTTTGAACAGCTTCAGTGGACAATTTTTCCTTGTGTTCGTTCAAGGAGTTTTCGGTATCGTTACATAATTGATCGGCTCTGTTGGCAGATTCAATGGCTTCTTTTCTGGCTTTATCAGACTCAGCGTATTTTTCAGCATCATTGACCATCTTTTCAATTTCAGCATCAGACAAACCGGAAGAACCAGCAACGGTAATAGAAGCATCTTTGTTAGAAGCCTTATCACGGGCAGAAACTTTGATAATACCATCGGTATCGATATCGAAAGTGACTTCAATTTGTGGGACACCCTTTGGAGCTGGTGGGATACCAGACAAGGTGAAGTTACCAATCAACTTGTTGTCTCTGGTTAATTCTCTTTCACCTTGGAAGACTCTGATTTCAACAGAGGTTTGACCAGCAGAAGCAGTGGAGAAAATTTGAGATTTCTTGGCTGGAATAGTAGTGTTTCTAGAAATCAATCTAGCGAAAACACCACCCATGGTTTCAATACCCAAGGACAATGGGGTAACATCCAACAAAACAACATCTTTAACTTCACCAGCTAAGATACCACCTTGGATGGCAGCACCCATGGCGACGGCTTCATCTGGGTTGATACCTTTAGATGGTTCTTTACCGAAGATAGATTTGACAGTTTCAACAACCTTTGGCATTCTTGACATACCACCAACAAGGATAACTTCGGAAATATCAGAAGTGGACAAACCGGCATCTTTCAAAGCTTTCTTACATGGTTCAATGGTCTTTTTGATCAATGGGTCAACCAATTGTTCAAATTGAGCTCTGGAGATCTTTTGGTTAATGTGTTTTGGACCAGAGGCATCGGCAGTGATGAATGGCAAGTTGATTTCAGTAGAAACGGTGGAAGACAATTCAATCTTGGCCTTTTCAGCAGCTTCTCTGATTCTTTGAACAGCCATCTTGTCCTTGTTCAAGTCAATACCGGTTTCTTTCTTGAAGTTTTCAACAATATCTCTGACCAAAACAATATCAAAATCTTCACCACCCAAGTGAGTGTCACCATTGGTGGATTTGACTTCGAAGACACCAGCACCAATATCCAAGATGGAGATATCGAAAGTACCACCACCCAAATCGAAGACAGCGACAACTTCACCATCTTTCTTTTCCAAACCGTAAGCTAAGGCAGCAGCGGTTGGTTCGTTGATGACTCTCAAAACGTTCAAACCGACAATTTTACCGGCATCTTTGGTAGCTTGTCTTTGAGCATCATTGAAGTAAGCTGGACAAGTGACAACGGCACTGTTGACTTTTTTGTGCAAAGCAGCTTCAGCAGTTTCCTTCATTTTGTTCAAGATGAAACCACCAATTTGTTGTGGGGAGTATTGTTCACCTTTGGCTTCTAACCAGGCATCACCGTTGTTATGTTTAACAATCTTGTATGGGACTTCGTTAAGATCTCTTTGGACTTCGGCATCTTCGAAACGACGACCAATCAAACGTTTAGTGGCGAACAAAGTGTTGGATGGGTTGACAACAGCTTGACGCTTAGCTGGGATACCAACTAATCTTTCGCCGTCTTTGGTGAAAGCAACGATGGATGGAGTGGTTCTACCACCTTCGGAGTTTTCCAAGATCTTTGGGGTTTTACCTTCCATGACGGCAACGGCAGAGTTGGTGGTACCCAAGTCAATACCGATGACTTGACCGGTTGGGGCAGCATTGGTGGATTGAGCACGAGTCAATGATTTTGGCAATTGACGACCAATATTCTTCAAGGAGGTTCTAGCAGACAACATCTTTTTTTTCGAATAAGTAAAACTATTGAATGAAAATGCTAAGGTTCTATAGTTGTTACAGGAAAATAGAATAGTGAAAAAAAAAAAAAAAAAGAAGCAAGAAGGAAGAAGTTTTTTTCCGTACAAGAAAAATCGGGGAGCAAAAGTGAAAATTTTTATACTACGGTATGAGAGAGAGTGATGGAATCTCATAGAACAATTTAATCAATTGGCAACCCGTGCACGACTTCTGTGGGCATCCGAACAGAATCGAAAAACTCCATAGAAAACGGTGGTTATTGCCAATGGCAAAAAGATTTCTTGAGAAGATTCCAAATAGACGGTTTAACACAGATTACGTTGGTTATGATTAGCAAAAAGATGGCCATAGAATGATTGTTTAATTGTAACTAGAACATCATATTGCCACTCTTGACTCAGAACCATCAACTCTTTGAATAATAGTTGTGTTGGGCGACAGCCCGCCACGCTCGCTAGTATTCCCCAGAATTCCCACGAAAGTCACGGAAACTGGGAATTGGTTTCCCGGAACAATACCAGCGCTCTTTTCAAAAAAGCAACGATATCACCAATGAAATACATTAAAACAGAAATAATACAAATTTTTACAAAATCAATCTTACAAAATAAAAAAAAAAAACACATATAAAAAAGAAAAAGAAAGGAATGGTTGGAAAAAGAAACTTAATCCAACAGAACTAAAAAAGCTTCATTTGTTAAGAATCCAAATCATCTGGCAAGTTCCCGTTCATCAACCATGTTAAAGATTTCTCCTTACGAAAATCTTCAAGATATTCGATAACGTCATCGGCAGATTTCCCATATTTGAGCATCCCTTTTTGAATAGCGTCACATAATTTCTTTCTTCTTTGGAATCTCTTGGATTCTTTGGACCTTGAATCTCCTCTCCATTCGTGTTTTCCGTATTTCGCATCCAACCCACACAATGGTTCTTGTCCCTTGTAACCATTGTAAAATTCATCATAAATCTCCTTGACAGTTGTCGGATTATGGATAAAGACAATTTCGATCTTCTTTGCCACTGGCGACTTTGCTGGTGATCCCGATGACCCACTAAACCCAGCATCCTCAACTTTTCTCTTTGTTGGTTTCTTTTTAGATTTCTGTGCGAGCTGAGATGACAACTGTGACGATCCTTGATGACCTTGTTGTTGTTGTTGTTGAGAAGACTGCAGTTGTTGGTTAGCTTGTGCTTGTGCTTGAGCCTGTGCTTGAACAGCAGCAGTAGCAACAGCCACTTGGTGTAAAGCAGGGTCCATATTATTCTCCATGTGACCAGAAAGTTGCTGTGGTTGCAGTTGTTGTTGTTGCTGTTGTTGCTGTTGTTGCTGCTGCTGCCTTTGGGCTTGACGATGCTGGTTCTGTAACATTTGTTGTTGTTGCTGTTGTTGGTGAGAACTAAGACCATGGTGTGAGGCTAATTGGTCCATTTGTCCCGGGATATCGCCAACATCCACATCTTCTTGTAAAGCTTGAATGGAATTCAAAACAGCATCATCGTGGGATTTCTTTTCTAACAAGTCACCAATCAATGAAGTCACCTTATCAATTTTAGAATTTTGATAGTCACTGTATTGTTTTAATAGCACTATTTCCAGTTTTAAGGCAGAGACTTTCTCTCTTTCTATATTCAATTGGGCGCTGAGTTTATCGATTTTAGATTCGAAATACGAAATTGTATCGGAATCGTTCATAGTGTGATGATGTGTAGACAATGGAATTTTGAAAGGTAACGTAGACTAATGTATCATCTACTCTGACACAAATTACTGACTGTGACTCAAGAAAGCTCGTGGTTGATGTGAAAGGTTTGCCTAGCTGCAAAATTAAAAAAATGTCTCTGGTTTGGGGGTTTGTTTTTGTTGAAATGTCTCCTTTTTTTTTTTGGGCAATTATGAGAAAGGTGTCTCAGAGGGCGGGAAACATATATTAAATTTTTACTTTTTTCACACACAATTCTGAACAATTTGCACGACCTTGCGTATGTATAAATGCGGGATTTGGACCAGGGTTCATACAATTTCTATAATTAGTAAATTACAACATATATTCCCCGAGTAATACAATTCTAGCACTATGTATATATCAAATATCTTCAAAGTCAGGTAATTCATCATCGGATACTTTCTCATGGTGCAATGCATTCATCAACTGGTTTGCTTCCTCTGGAGATATCTCTGGTGTACTATCAGAAATGTCACTAGCATTGTTGTAATTTTGGTTTTGGTTGGATTTGTCATCTTCGTCAAAATAATTTTTCCCATAATCCTCTTGATTTCCATCGGAGTCATTATTTTCGTTATCTTCCAGGCCATAGTTTTCTTCTCCATAAAGTCTTTCATCTTCACTGTATTGTTCGTCATCTCCATTGTCATAACTATTGTCATTTCTAGAGCCATCGCCGTCCGAAAATTCCTCTTCTTGATCGCCGTTGCCATACTCATTTTTATACTCCTCTTGCTGTCTTTGTTGTTTAATTCGTTCTTGCTCAAGTGCCTTGACTCTACCTTGATTATCAAAATTATCAATCAACTCTTCTCCTATCAATGCCAATATAGCAAATATTCTACCATACAAACGAACACGGATCACACGACACCTTGCATCATCTCCAAAAACACTTCTTGTCGCACTATCCAACTGATCCAAATCAGACAGCTTGGGCAAAAATAAACCGACATTGCTGGTATATTGCTTCAACTGTTGTAACATTTTTGTAATTGGGAATGGTTCCATTGTTTCCAAGTCGAACGTATCCCTCGCATAATCGGTTCCACCCCACGGCGGCGAACTAAAGATAAAGTCGAATTGCTTTTCTTCCTCATTCTCTTCATCTTCTTCATCTCTTCTAATATTTTCGGGAATCCAATCAAAATTAACTGATCCATCACTTTGAGGGGTACTAATTTCATTCCAGTCTCCTTCAAGAAACCAAACATTATCCTTCGTATCATACACCTCACAATTATGTTCCGTACAATATAAATTTATCGGATTGATATCAATTGCACCCACATGATCAAACAATTTGGCAAATTGAATTGTGTTCCCGCCTCCACCACAAGCCAAATCCACACAAGAAGTTGCGCTGGGTAATAGTTTTCGAAATAAATTCGCCGTATATCTAGCTATCGCATCCGGTGTCACACTGTACCATAATTCAGATGATAAATAAATGCCCTCATCAAATTTTGGGAATAGTTTGTACCTCCGATCCCAAAATTTCCTAACTTCATTGGGAAGGGTATGGTAGGTATGGGTTAGCAATGTCCCTTGAAACGAATGTTGGTTTTTCTGAAAACCTTGTGATTCAGTGATGGAAAATGTATTGTATGATAATGGATCAAAATTATACGGTAGGACTTCAGGTGTAGGTGAATTTGAAATCAGTGCATCTATTACTCGGTCGTTATTAGCATTTACTATTTGGCTGCTTTTAGACTTTTTCCTCTTCTTGCTCCTGTTCTTTTTCTTCAATTTTTTCGAAACTTTATTTGTTTCTAGGTCAATCATCGGTGACACCAGTAGTTTATCATTATTAAACTCGTTAGAACCTTCTCGTGTCTTATTACTGATCGTGTCTTCCTCATACTCTTCTCCTTCTTGTTCGTGCTCATTTACTTCTTGTTTCTTCTTTTTCCTACCCCTTCTTCTCTTTGGCCGTTTTTTGGCGATTCGACTTTTATCAGGATCAATTATTGGCGAGGGTGACGGAGATATAATGCTGCTTCTGGAGTAAACCTGCTCATCGGTCGAGCTGATACCAGACATGAATTGGGTTGTAAAACTTTTATATAGACATTCCAGATAATTTTGGAAATATGTTTTGTTTTTTTTTTTTTCTTTAGCTCTTCGAGTTGTATCTCGGCCCAGAAGTCTGTACTCTTAGGTTGCATCTACGTTCAATTGCAAACAAGTATAATATAATACAAATAAATACAAACAAAAGAAAACTATCTAAATCAAAAAAAAAAAAACCGAACATACCCATTTAAAATAACAATAATGAAAAGAATAACCAACAATATACAAATCTAAATCTTCCAAAGTTTATCACCTTCGCGAAAGAATTTATTTTGGTCTGACATAATCCTGAACCCAGCCTCAATTTCTTCTTCAGAAAATTTATCTTCTTGTTCCATTTGATCATTCATAGCATTAACCACTTCTTCATAATTAGCAACATCACCGCCATTGCTGTACACCTCTGAACGTGCAACTTTAGCTAACACTGTCTTAAATGAACTCAATCTTTCAGTACTTATACCAGTCGCAGAAGATCCCTGTTGGGCATTTCCTCTTCTACCAACGGTTAATGGTTGCAGCTGTGCTTGAGACGATCCTAAATGGAAGTGTTCTAACTCTTCGCCCACACCTTCGTCATCATCATCATTATCATTTTCTGCACCAGCATCAAGTTGCCCAAGTGGCGGTTCAGGAGTAGTAGAAGGTGAAGCTTGTTGTAGTGGGGCCGGTTGTTGCTGCTGCTGTTGTAGTTGTTCTCTTTGAAATCTTGCTCTTGTTCGTCTGCTTGTTGGCATGACTTCGGTTTCAGATTCAGAGCTTTCCAGCTCGACATCTTCGTCTATATCTTGTTCATCATCTGAATTTACTGCTTTGGCAATCTTTTGCCTCTTCTTGTGCTTTCTAGCAACCTCTTTGAACAATGCATATCTCAATAGTTCTTCTGCGACTTTCGCATCTTGTACATCAACAGTTTTCGACAATCTGACTTTAGCATGTGCAGTCGCAAGACGAATCAAGGTTTCCAATGTTCTTGCAGTGATGGGCGAGGTATTTCTTTGATTGTTACCAATTAAATCATTTCTTAAGGATGAGTAGGTATTAACAATGTAATCAGAGGCACCTTTTGTCAAGACTGGCTTTACTCTTTGTTTGGCATATTGAACGTATTTTTTCAAAAATGGAATCGAAATAATATTACCAGACTTCTTCTTTTGGATACCGGTATGCAACAACGCGTTGAATTTTTCAAACATTGGCTGTTCCAAAAGTTCTTGTTCATTGGTTTCGTCATTGCCAACAGCTATAGTGACACTGGATTTCTCTCTTATTGGTTCTCCTTCTGTCAACCCAGGTGGGATAAATCTGTGCATCCTTAAAACATGTTCAGAGATCACCCTATCTCTTGTTGGATTGACATCGTCAGTAACCACAAACAATAAATCGAAACGTGACAATAATGAATCAGGCAATGCGATGTTCTTGTGAGGATCTTTATGGACATCATACTGACCAAACACTGGATTTGCGGCCGCAATAACTGAACAACGAGCATTCAAAGAAGTATGAATACCAGCCTTGGCAATGGTAACAGTTTGTTGTTCCATGACTTCGTGAATTGCGACCCTATCGGTTTCGGACATTTTATCAAACTCATCAATACAAACAATACCTCTATCGGCCAAGACCATAGCCCCTGCCTCAAGTCTTCTTTCTCCAGTTTCTTTATCGGTGGTAACAGCTGCCGTTAAACCGACACCAGATGAACCCCTACCTGTTGTTGCAATAGCTAATGAAGCAGTGTTTAAAACAAATCTCAACACTTGTGATTTTGCCGTGGAAGGATCACCAACCATCAAAATATTGATATCTCCTCTCAAATGGGTTCCGTTGTCCAAGTTTTTTTCAACACCACCCATCATCAAAAGCAAAACCGCTTTTTTGATGTATTCAAAACCATAAATCGATGGTGCCAAAGAGCTTGATAAAACATCGAATATTTTCTTGTCTTTAGAAAGTTTGTTTATGTTTCTAATATCTTGGTCGGTGATTTTCTCTTGAGATGCTACCCCAGTTGATCTTGCATGTAACAAGTAGACAGAATTACTCAATATAACTGTTTTGAATGAGGAATTATTGTTGGCACCACCTCCCAAAGCACGGTAAACACCTACAATTTGAACACGGTCACCTGGTTTGGTCAAGTCCACCAAATCGTCATCCAATATAACATCAACTGATCTTGGTAATTGACCTGCTGGAGCAGTTTCGGGCATTTCTTGAACGGAGATTTTCTGGTAATCTCTGTATGTGGAATAACCATATTCAGTGACTAATTTATTACCTTCCATATCTTCAGTTGGATAAATTGCCGGCGTGGAAATGGCATCAAAAGATGTAGTCTGATCACGGTACTCACGTGCATAGAATCTACCAGTTTTATCGGCATAATGAACTGATCTAATAACCTTAGGTCTCACCAACGAAGCTCTGGTAACAATACCTTCGACAGAAACCATTTTCGAAAGGTAACCCGAGTCAATAGATCTTGGAGTAAGTGAATGGTTACCAAAAGCCCCAGTAAAGGACAAATAGTACTGTTGATTAGGATCGTAATTGTCGTGGTCATAAGCAGGATCATGTCTGTCGTAAATTGCTAAAACAGTGTCCCTCAAGGCACGTTCACAAGCTGGCAAGTAATCTGCTGGTTGGTTGAGCAAGCCGTGCCAAAACTCTCTGTCAAACTCTCTAATTTCATCAACTGATACACTCAATCTGAACTTTGCTTTGATTATCATATCCTTAATTTGTGCTCTGTAGTCGATACCTGAATTAGCATCAATTCTGTCTAAAAATTCTTGAAATCTTCTAACTCTATCACCAAAAATGGCATCTTGTGGTTGTTGGGAATCATCTTGTTGAGCTGGAGGAGCTCCACCAAAAATTGGATCATCCATGATTAGATATTTAAAACGAATGACTTATAAAAGAAGGTAAAACAGAAAGTGTGTTGTAAAGAGTAGAATTAAGGAAAAGGAAAAATTCCAAAAAAAACAACACGAGTAAAAACGTACAGCCAAAAATAAAAATAAAATGAGCGAAATTTTTTTTTCTCCTTAGCTTTTGGTGAAGTGAAGTGAAATGCGAAGACGTGTATGTCATTAGGTTTCCTAAAACAGACAAATTAAATTGGTGCTCACACTACTATACAAATAAATTCTATACAAACAACCAACCTTCCATTAACACTGGTTTGTCTTGGTTCTCTTTCTTTTGGTTACCTTCAAAAAGACTATCGAACTCTTCGAATTCCAATGCAGAATTTTTGTCTTTAAACCTTCTTTCATATTCACTCTGCAACAACGAGTTATAGCTCCAGTCCAAGAAATCCTCCATGTTATAGCTAGGTTTTCTGAATGGTTCACCAAATATTTTAGCTAACGTAGCAATGTTTGGATGGTAATGACTCATTAAAGTCTCCAATTCCCACAAGGATGATTTGATAGCTTGTGTGTTCAATGGGTTCTTTTCATTGTTGTCAAATGGATCTTTGTAGTTTGAAGCAGGTTCAGCGTTGTGCAACATTACCATACATGTTGGATGTCTTTTCAACAAATTATAAATAAAAGGAATAACAATAACCACACCAGACGCACTAGCCGCAGACGACAATCTAGCTAACTTTTTGATGAATGAAGCTATCAAGTTTGCCGATAAATGAGTCGAAGTCAAGAACAAATCACACAAACGGAAAAATCTTGAACGATATTTAGTATACAACAATTCAGGAGTCAACAACGAGTATAACTTGGTATAGAAATCTGGGTACTCTAAGTTGTAGTTTTTCATTAATTCATATAAGGAGTTCAATGCAAGTATTGGGACGATTAAATCATCAGTGATATTATAACAATCTGTAAGGAAGTCCATTAATGACTGTGGTTGCGCCATGTATGGAATTATTCTTTTATGCAAAATCATCAAAACTGATTTGTATTGCTCCTGTGATATTGGGTACGAAAGCATTTCAATAAGAGTCTTTTGGTATTGTGTTTTGAATTGGTTGTGTTTGTACAATGCTGGTGGGAGTTTAGCATTCTTCTCATTTGCTATCCAGAGCGACTCGTCTTCCAAAGTCTTTTCATTAAACAATAATCCATTTCGTATGATGGTTAAATAATTGGCAAATATGAGTTGTAGTTCGGACTGCAGTTTTTCTTGTTTCCATTGACTTAACGTTTCAGACATGTTGTTAAGGAAATAGAACTGTAAATCCCAATATTTTGAAAATTTTTCAATGAATTCCAATATTACAAAGTTGTTTGTTGTACCATCATTTAATATCTCGCCGTTCTTACTTTGCAACAAAGATTCAACCAAAGATTTGTATGTTAAAGTCGGGAATGAAACTTCTTCTGCTGATGCCTTACGTTTACTTTCAAACTTTACGAAGTTCAACATGATGTCTAATAAATCCAATTGTAAAGAAGTCTCCTCAGCTAAATTATCCTCAAGATATTCATTCACACAAGATTTGAAGTTGTTGTATTTGTCTGCTATCCATTTAATAATGATCTTCTTGTCTTCATTGACTTTCGATTTCTTTGCCAGCGCAAAATCATCATTCACTTTATTGAAATTTTTATAAAGTAACACAGCCAAGTGACGACCCAAGGTTTCAACATCGGCGTTTTTGCCTTCTTTCAACTTTTGTTTCACTAATTCGAATTGGTTTATTAAAACAACAAAATTGTTAAATTTCAAAGATTCATCGATTTCATTACTGAGCTTGGTTAATTCTTTCAAAGTTAATAAAGAGTCCTCGTCCTTAGCCTGTTTTATGGATTTGACCTTTTTGGACTTTGGTTCAGTTCCATTCTTGCTGGTCTTTCTCTTTGGTGCCATGGTTATTGTTTTGGGAGAGGATTAAGATTAGGGCTTGCAATGATATTTCTATAGCTATAATTTTTTTTTTTTTCAGGTTCAGGTTCAGACGTAAGATGAGATGTCTGTCCACAATACACGACTTTCTTTGCGAGTATAAATATTGCCAGAACGAAGCGAAAATTTTTACATTAGTTTTTTTTACCCTTCTTTTTCTTTTCTCTTTGTATGACCTTCCAAGTTTTATACTTACATGATGAAATCTCGCGTTATATCAATATTTATCCCTTCTTTTGACGATCTTCCTGTATGAATTGTTGAGTTTTCCTTTCGGGGATGATTCCGATTTGTACGTCTAAGGGAACATTGGCGATTGAAAATGACTTGACCGTCAGGGTAATTAATATGATGAAGGTGTTCGGCGCAAACCTTATCTTGTTACATTTACATCGGACGCTAAAAAGAACTTCTGAACCAGAATGAAACACGGAACACGATGTGTCATACGAAATAGAGAGACAAATATACATACTATCCTTGATTATGAAATTTACCATTTTTGTAGAATACAATTCGACATGATAGACAACCAATGTTTTTTTTAGTCCAAATTATACGACATATATTTTGAAATACTCTGGCACTAAATTTAAATTACCAGAATGAACACCAACCTATATAATGTTGACACAAGTTTTCAACACTTGTGGCTTGTTGGATCAACTTATCAACTTGTGTTGGTACGTCCAATCCTCTCAATCTCTTAATATCGTTACCAGTCAATTTCTCCGTAATACGTTTCAAAACCAACGCAGCTCTAGCATTTCTAATTTCCACTTCATTTTGCTTTTGTAATCTAGCAGCTTCTTTTTCATCAATCTGTCCTCTTCTCAACAAATCAGTGGTGTTAACTTGTGGAACCCTAATGCCTGTAGATTCGGCCAAAGCTTTCGTTGGGAAATCAAAACCCCAATTAATCAATGGATCATAAGCAAATGCTTCTAAGATAGCCATCAACGACTCTTTATTATCACGCAATACTCTCATAACATGTTCACAGGTGATTCTGAATGATCCTTCAATACCACTCACTTCCATAGCATAATTGAGCATTCTTGTTAATCTGAAAGGAACCTTTTCGGGATACTTCTCACGTAATATGGCAGCTTCGAAACAATCACCAAAATCAATATGAATAACTTTACCAGTTATACGATTCAACATCAAATTGGATGGATGTCTATCTCCCAAACCTAAAATATAACCAACCATCGACATAACCGCCAATGATCTCGTATATGTTGTTCTTCTGTCTAACCAAGCTTCGGATGATTTGGATTTCAACCACAACACTTTATACAAATCTTGCCCCTTACAGTTGTCCAAAGCGCTTGTGAAAACTTCAACTTTTTGTAACAACGTCAACATGTCGTAATCTGGTGCCATTTGTAACAAGAGTCTATGTTCAATATTCAACATAATACTTCTTGACTCTCTGTATCCCTTAATCAACACATGGAATGTATCACTATTTGGAACCCAACCAAGCAACCCAACTTTTGGAGATAATGGAATTGCTGGATACTTCTGAATATCCAAATGTCTCTTGAAACATTCAGGATCGTTGACCAACAATGTATTAACCAATCCAAACAACTGCATGACCAAATTATCTTGTCTGATATCTTCGTGACCTTTCAATAGATATTGATAGTCCTTACCATCACTAGCTTTACAAGACAATTTTCTTGGTCTCTGTTTGGAAGAAATTACTGAAAACGTCGGATCAAAACGCATAATTCTGATAATAGGCTTGCCAGCTTGATAAGTACCAGGAACAGCCAATTCTAAATCATTGGCTTGTTCCAAATTAGGCGAAACATATTGCAATTCAAGACTAACCAACTGTTGCAACTGTTTCGATATTCTTCTGAAAACGTTATAATAAATATCCCATGCTTGATTCAAATTGGTAATATCTTTAGTTCTCCGGAAGTTGAGCACCCATTCATAAGCATCGGCTAATTCTCTGCCAAAAGCGTTGGCAAATGCTTGCTCCCTCATGGTTTCTGGTCCCTTTTGCAACATTTGATGCAATGGTTCCAATGCTTCGAACATCTTCTCAGTGTTGTGTTCACCGAAGAAGAATCTACTTGCATCTTCCAAGGCATCATGCCATTGTTCATGCCACAACACAGCTACTCTGATAAGTTCTCGACTCACCAATTCAGCTTGGTCAACTAACCTTTCAGAATGAACTCTCATCTTTTCAATAATGGACTGGGCAGCTTTCTTACGACTCGTGGATTCAGATGTAATGGCAACGGTTAATGGGTAGACCAAAGCTTGTGGATGTGCTTTACCTAATTCTGTCAATAATCCAAACAACGACAAACTCACAATCTCGTTTGGTTGATGAATACGAGAAATCAACTGTGGAACAACTTCTAACCAGTTATCTATTTTCACCATGTTGAAACCTTCGGTCATTGCCTGTGCAGCTTCCGGAATACCACCAAATTTAAACCACAACGTAAGCAATCTCAACATATCTTGGAGTGAATCCGAATTTGACAACGCAATGGAATGGAAAAAACCTTTGATTGACGGAATGACATGTCTCTGAACAGCTTCAATTGGTATGATATTTGCCTGCTGTTGGGGTTGCAGCTGTTGCAGTTGTTGTTGGATCTGTTTCAACTTAGATTCATCAGAAGTACCATTTCGTTCTTCTTCCAAAAATTCAATCTTACTATTGTTCGTAGAACCACTGCTGGCAGGAGCATTTTGACTGGTGTACAATGAAATAACTTCAAAGTTAGCCAACGCCCAATTATGCCATGCCTTATACCACTTGTTATCAAAATGAGTA
This sequence comes from Candida frijolesensis, assembly GCA_030557105.1. Classification (NCBI taxonomy): domain Eukaryota; kingdom Fungi; phylum Ascomycota; class Pichiomycetes; order Serinales; family Debaryomycetaceae; genus Candida; species Candida frijolesensis. Next base: position 57,137 of record JAKTVH010000034.1, on the reverse strand, counting down.
GCTAACAAATATGCACCTAAAATTATTTCCGATGTTTCCGATCTCCAATTGCTATTCAATGCAATCTGCCACTCACCTTGTTTCAAGAAACATCTGGCCAATAATCTGGTATATTCTTCAACATGTTTCGGAATACCAGGACCCTCTGAAGGTAACGGTTGAGTGATTAAATCGTTTGGATTCAAACCAAGATCCTGTGACATTCTTGTAGTAAAATCAACCAAATGACGTAATGCTTCTGGTCTCTGGCCTTTAGCCCACATATACTTTAATTGTGCATAAACCACTTGCGGAGGTGCTCTTGAAGGATTTTCCGGAGATCCCTCTTCTAATAACAAGTTCAAAGATTTCTCAGCCAAATTCAATCTTCCTGACTTCCTGCACAAGTTGGCAAATTTGATCCACATATCCATGTCTTGTTTTGGTTTGATCACCAATGCTCTAACTTTCAACATTCTTTGCCAGATGTCAACATTTCTTTGACATCCCAACAATCTGGTATTCCACGTTTTACGCATGACTGCTCTCTTTTCTGAACCTTGAGGTAAGCATTTATATTTGATGATCTCTTCCAATTCGGCAAGCATCTGCACTCTCACAACCACACCATAGGCTCTATTATAACTCTCACTGACCAAGGCGGTAATTTCAGTAACCAACAAATCTCTAGCTTTTAATATATGTATAGAAGCGTCCTCAAAATTGTTACGATGAAGACTTAAAATAGCATTGAAGAATGCTTTATCAGGGGATTCAGCTTTCATTACTTTAATACATGAATCCATTCTATCCCATTGTCCCAAGCCCCAAGCTGCTGCAGCGGCAAGTGGAGCAACACTTCGTTTTACATCACTGGACGAATTGTCCCATTTGCTACGAGCCAATTCTGATAACTGTTCCCATTCCCCCAATGCATGTAAACATCTCATTTTACCGATGGTAATTTCCATATTGTTTGGTTCGGTTTTTTCTCTTTCATTGTACACTTTCAATGCATCATCCCAACGTTGCAATTTCTCATACCAAGTTTCTTTCAATTGCAAGTCATGGTGCAATTGAGCATGCTTTAAAATACCGATGGCAGCGTCAGATTGTTGTAATTGATTGTTGATACTAATCAATGATTCAATTGTTGGTGTAGTTGGTTGGTCATAAAATTCTAATTCCTTATAATGCAACGCTTTGGCAAATGCATGTGCACGCTGTGCATATTGCCCCAAAGTTGAAATAGCAATTGGCAATGGCTTGTCATCATGTTCCATAAACTCAGCAAGGTTCAACAAGATTTGATGGATTTCTGGTGGATTGCTTGGCGATGAAAGTGCAATACAGAAAGCCTCAACTAGCTCCTCTTTATGTTGAGAGTACAATTCACTCCAACAACTAGCAAAACTGGCATTGAATAGATCTTTTGCTAATGGGTAGTAGTCGGAAGCTAAACCCGCACAAGCTCTAACGGCATGTGATGGACTTTGCAACAACAATTCTTTACTTAATCTTCCTATCCATTCTTGCCAGTCCTCTTTAGTGCGTCGTTGACTGGCATCCCAGGCTGCTTTTAACGCTGCTTGATTGACTGGTAATTTCTTCGATGGCATATCTGAATCAGCAAGATCAAAACGACTATAGTCATAATCCTTGTAGATATCCAAATGGAGTGGCAATGGGTCACCACTTATTAATTTTCCAACTAATTGTTCAAATTTAGGAGCATGGATATTCTTCTGCAACAAGGTTTTCTTAATGACTGGAATGAACACCGTGAATTCTGGTCCCAACTGAAGTAACATATATGTAAGGGTGTTGATGGAGGACTCACGAAGTTCAACATTACCCAGACTGAGAATTCGTAAAATTGGGTGGATTATTCTTGAGGCCATATCATTCAACATCACATTCTTGGATAATCTACCGACAGTTTCTATTGCTGCTCTTCGCAATTCAACAGGTCCGGATTCAAATAATTTCACAATATTAGGCACAATAATATCCACAAATTCTTCAATGTTGCTTCCAAAAACAACAAAACTTTTTAAAACATGTAATGATGGTGATCTTTTGGCTGACTTGTCATCTTCAAAGACTCCAAGCAACAAAGTCAACACTTCTGGTAAATACATTTTAAACTCACCATCCAAAGCTCTTGAGATAGATTGGATCACGTTGATTATTGTAACTTGAATGTTCAATTGTGAGTTGATGTTGAAGAATTCCTTAATGGTAGCAAATATGTCATCTAAAAATGGACGGATATGTTGCTTGACAATCAAAATAATATCACCCAATTGTTGGAAATAAAATTTAAGCATCGACTGTTGGCATGTATGCATGACGTTTATTATCCCGGGAATGATCTGTGGCAAGAACACCACACATCTAAGACCCAATGTCTGGAAAATGTACATCACTGCTTGAATAACTTTTGTATGATGAATGCTCAAAGATGGATCCTTTAATATCTTCATTAAATTGGTAATGGCAACTTTGGGGTAATATTCTTCGTTCGAGGGAGACATTCCTTGCATCAACAAAGCAACATCCACAGGTGGGGCATTCTGCTCAACAGGTATGCTTTTTGAATTCTGCTCGACTTCCCTGTGCTTGTACGGATCAAGTGCACCCAAAATACCCAACAATCTAACAGTTTCTCTTTTGATATCAGGCGAAGTTTCCAGTTTCAAAATCGCAACAAGCATACCTAACAACTGTGGATAATCAAGCAAAGGCTGAATAACGTAACCAGATGAAGATGCCAACTGACCCAACGTTTTCAAAGCTGCATCTCTCTTATATGAAGAGCTTTGGTCTTGGAAGGTTTCCAAAATCAATGGCATCAAATTTGGAATAAATGGTTTCAAATCTTCTCCTCCAACGACAGACAATTCACCTAAACATTTTATAGCGCTAGACGCAACTGATGAACTTAAATCCTTTGCCTTTGGTAATAATGCTTCCACAATTGGCTTAACATAAGGTCGTGTCAATTCGTTGGAATTGCTGACAAGTAATGACAATAATATGGCACTTTCTTCCTTTTTTCTGCTTGTGGTGGAATATTCCAATTTTGAAAGCAATTGTATAAGTGTCTTTCTAAGTGATGGAACAATGTATGCTGGATTTATAGAAGACAATCTTCCGAGAATCTTTATGGCCACTTTCCTAACTCCGAAAACTTCGTCATTTAATGCAATGAACAATAGTCTTACGTTGTCTGCCTGTGATAGTTGAGGATCAAAATTGCCTGCTTTAACTAAACAATTCAACCCTGCCAATCTGATTTCTGGAGTTGGGTCCGTAATTGATATCGATAACAATTTACCCAATACTTCGTTGACCGTATTCAACGCATTGACACTTACTTGCTGACAAATAGGGTCCTTAACAAAAATCTCATATGACGTAACAGTTGCTGTAAGACGCACTTTGGAGTTATTGTGTTCAAGGTATGTGATTGTGCAGTACCTCACAAATTCATTTAACTGATAATTTTCGAATTTGAAAAATGCCAACATTTCCAATGCTGAAATCAATATTCTGCTATCTAATCTTTCATACTGTTCTTGGTTCATTAAAATGGTGTTTATGCTCATACCTGTATCTCTTGAAATCATAATTAATCGACAATCTCTCGCTAGGGAAGCGTTCACTTTGATGGTTCCAAATGGTGAGCCTGGAGGTTGGAATCCTTTCCCAGATAACACTAAACTCAACAAGTTCAATAATTTCTCGTTGATTAGATTGGTCAATGTAGGAATATTGACAATCAAAATTTGAAGAACGTCTTGCATGTGTTTGGATAATGAACAATTGGAAAACATCATGTCCAATATATCTCTTTGTAAATGTTTGGTTAAAGCAGGACCAACGGCGATGGATAATTTCGCTATACAGTCAAATATGGCAGGTTCTGTTTCCTTTCTACTGGCAGTGTATTTTGAACCAGATGTCAATGATGCGATGTTCGCCGTACTTATGTTGGGGTTCTCGTTGGACACAGCTTTCGCTAAAATCAGTTGCACACCAGCATTAGAAGTATACGACAATCCTTCTCTAATGTTATCTAAAATGGCATCTAAATATGTAGCCATTTGGTTGCCCACCTCTAATGCAATCAATCCAATGCTTCTGAAAATGGCACTTTTATCAGCGTTTGCCACTTCTGTGTGTTGACCCTTATACTTCTTAAGTTGTGACAAATAATAGTACAATGTCCTGTGCAAATACTTTTCCACAAACAACTCAGTATTCACTCTGCACAACAATGGGAATATATTTGTCAATTCTTGTCTTATAATTGGTAATTTATGTTGCTTGTACAAATAGGTATTCTCGTACATCTGTTCAAACCTGGAAACAATGAAGGGGTCCTTGAAATATTTAAGTAATTCCCTGTAGATCAATAATGAGCCATGTATGTTTTCGCTTGATTGGCCACTGAGTACGATATTATAGGATGAATTTGCGTCTGAACTTTCAGTGAGATCATTTTCATTAAGTAGTTTCGACGCCAGGTCAATCATTCTCTTTATCCAAAATGTCCGAGCATTGACATCTCTATCGTAAATAATATGCATGCATTTGTCAAGGGCAATGGCCGCATCCTCTCTGACAATAAGTTTGTGGTCTCTTAATGGGGACCATAAATTCTCCAATATTTGATTAATCAATGGGTATAACAATGTAGGTGCATTATCTGCAAGAGCAGTAATAATCAATATAGCTGCATGTCTTCTGTTTTCATGTTGCTTATTGTCACTCTGTAACCATTCAATGGCTCGTTTTGCTTCGAAATCAACAAAGTCTCCAGTTAGGTTCCCACCCAAAGTTGCCAATTTACCCAAGGTGCTAATTGCTTGTTTCATGATTATTAAATCATTCGATAAAATTAACGATCCAAGGTAATTGGAAAATCTTGCTGTCTTCCCGGCATTTTCTTTGCCAACGCCAGAATCGAATTCAATCAATGCATTCAACGCCGCGATACCTCCCAATATTTCTGCCGTTTTCTCGCCATGCAATAAATCAAAAATTGTCTTGTTTATATCGTTGTTGTATCTGTTGAATTGTTCTGATGACAAGTCTCTGGCAATGGATGATAAATAATTATGTAGTTCTTCAGCATATTTTGATCGTTCTTCTTCGGAACTGGAGGTTAGTCCCTTGAAAATCTCGGTTAGAGCAACTCCATCTACCACTTGAATTTGAGTAGTAGAAGTTGCTGACATGTTTTTTTTGTTATCGTAGTCGTTCTGTTCCCTGGTTGGTTTTTGCTGTTGTTTGATTTGTCCAGTACCGTTGGAATTTTTTTATCTAAACTTTCTCAAATACTGACACTCATTTGGCTTTTTTTTTTGTTTTTCTATTGTCTTTCGTAATTTTCAACTCACCGCGAAATTGATGGGCACACACTAAATGATCGTCAAACAAGTCTTGCAAAATATATCAATTCGTTTTTGAACCTATTCACCAACCTAACTTAACTATTATCTATCTATTTATGGTACAGAGAACAAAGAAAAGTTTCTAACAATACTTGGACCATATTCATCATAATCACTCTTGGTGTAACAATAACTCTTGAATTCGGCAGTTTGCGCCAAAAGTGACCCACCGAACCAAACGGCATTTCTTTGTTTCTTATGTGATATAACTTGAACGTCAACACCAGTACTCTTCAGCCCACTCAATCTCTCACTTAATTGAACTCTTTCGTTGACTATAGTTTTCAAGTCTCTTTGCAATCTCTTACCAAAGTCTTTGAACATGGTGGAACCTCCGGATAACACAATGTTTTTATATAATTTTTTACGCACATCAATTGGCGATGCTTGAATCACTTGGTCGACCACAGTAGGCAATGGCGTCAAGAAGTCGGACGAACAAATTTCTGGATTGAAGAAAATTTCAGGTGCCAAAAACCTTTCATATCCGACATCCACAACATTTGTCTTGTTTTTATCATAGTATTCAACGATATATTGTGCGAATTTTTCCTGAGGGTATTGGTCAAATCTACTGAACTCTTGAACGATATCCGGACAAACATAACAGAATTGTTGCTTTATCTTTTCGGCAGTTTGTAAACTGGTGTCGGCTTCCCCACGGTCTCTTAATAATTGCTGGATGAATAAAGTAATGTCTCGACCAGCTAATGGGATATTCTTGATTGCGGTACCAATCACATAACCTTCAGCGACTGGGATAACATGGGTGACACCATCACCAGAATCGATAACAGTACCACTCAATGACCTGTCTTGAACTTTTGGAGAGGTCCAAGAGGCCGCCAATGCCAACACGGCTTGAACAGCAATATACAAACCGGCACAGTTGAACGATTCAAACATAATTTCAGCGGTGCTCTCACGATTTTCTGGTGGGTTCAATGGTGGTTCGGTCAATAAAAAGTAGTGATCTTCAGGTTCACATCTTAAGTATTTGAAAATAGAACTTTCCCAGAATCTTTCCATTTGATCCCAATCTTCGACTTGTCCGTGTTTGATAGGATAGTGTAAACCATATTGAGAGCCATTAGCGGCTTCTATGGCTTCATCTCCAATGTAGAAATCCAAATCTTCTAATCCTCTTTTTGATGCCAAGTTTGAACCACGCACACCCTTACCTGCTTTGGAAGATGCAGATGAGGTGGCAATGGCTGTAGGGAACACAAATGATGGGGAATCATTTCCGGCAAACCCCAATTTGGTTAAACCGGTACCGTTGTCCATGACAACTGCTGGTGTGTTCATACTCATGATGATGATGATGATGATGTGTCTGTTGCAATATTTATATCTTCAACGTAAGTCAATCCAATTATACAATTGGGTGTTGTAGGTAGATGTATAATTCGGTTTGAAATCTGATACACAGTCAGAATCTTTGGGGGGCTCTGGCAACAACTCCTATATTTTTTTGGATTTTCTGTTCGTTGGACTGGAAAATCGCTCTCGGCCATTTTTTTTTGGTGGATCAAACACGACCAAATTTGATAAACACTCACTTTTCCTTGAATGTTGCTTCACAACATAGCCCACACCACATACATATAAATTGCAAAGTCATGTCCAAGACCAACACCAATGGCAAGCAACCTTCCTTCAAATGGATAAATCAAATCAGAACGTTACCGAGTGATCCCAATTCAAATGATTTTTTGAAATTGGAATATTTGGATGTCAACTTGAACAATTCAAGAAAACTAATCAACAATATCAACCTGTTGTCCAAGAATGTTAAAGAGTATGCGAACGATGTTGATCTACAAGTGAATGGCAACCTAGTACAACTAAACCAAGTTCAAAAAGAATTAGATTGGTTGGAGTGATACAGCTCAACAAAATTGATTATTTCCCATAATAGAAACACTTAATAATACGTCTATATAAACACGTGTATAATGACCTAACGAATATATAACATAAATAAAATATCAAACGTGAAATACTCCCTCACCTGGAGGAGTTTGAACTCTCCAGTTCTCCTTCTTCCTCGTCATCAGTGATAAGGAAATCGTCCATTGGAATCGAATCAGTGTTGATCTCGTGGTATTTGCCTCTTCTTTCCAAATCTTCTCTTCTCAGTGGCTCTATTTCGGTATCTTCTTTATGTGGTTTAAACTTCAAGATAATTATAGCATTACCTATGATCAATGTGATACCCAACAAACTTAATATACCAGGGAAATGATGCCAGATGCTTACATCCCACACCACGGCAAAAATCATACCGGAATAAGCCATTAATGAAGCACGTGAGGCTTTCACTCTTTGAACTCCGGCAGTTAACGAGAATTGCATGAAAAAACCCGAAAATCCAATAACACCAAATAAAACCCATTGATAAGTAGTTGAAGGTAAAACAAATGATAACCCGGGAACAACCAAGATTGCAAAAAACGTCACTATGCAACATGTCAATGCAAAATAACTCACAGATAATAATGGATGAGCATTCATTCCAATTTTCCGCAAGACAATATACACACACGACGCACCACTAACGCCAATTAACCCAATTATTGTGGCCAAAATTCTCTTTTCCGAACTTGAACTTTCCACCGTTTCATCTCCATTTGCTTCCTTGTCTGACTGACTTCCAAAAATAAAACTAGGTTTGGCAATTAACACAACTCCACCCAACGAGAACACGGTACATACTGCTTCCAAAATTGAGTACTTTTCATGCAACATGAGCCATGCCAAGAATGCTGTCATCATAGGCACCAAGAAGGTCAACGCAACTGCATCGGATAAACTTAAATACTGTAAGGAGAAGTACATCCCAAACACCCCAAAGAATCCAACAAAGCCTCGCAAAAGTAACAACTTTCTTACTGCTTTTGGTCCAAACGGAGCTTCAGGTACGGATCTGGTGATACCCATATATAGTAAGCAACAAATGTAGGTGATGAACATTCTGATGAACAATATTTGAGCGGGATGAATGGGTTCGTTGAAATCTTTGTTGGTGACTAAAAGTTTACATGTTGTAACCATGATTGAGTTCAAAAATTGCGATAATAGCAATAGTGAGAGCCCTATGTTGGGCGATATGTATCTGTCATAGAAAGATAGTATGGAGTATCTGATTCTCTGATATGTTGATGTTGGTTCATAAGTCGATGTGGAATTCCAGTCATGTTCATCTATGTTGAAAGAATCGATGGAGTTCGCCTTGCCATGTCGATCTGGTTCCAGGTGATCATAAATAATGTGGCCCTGATTTTGATTTTGATTTTGATTGGATTTTGCTTCTTCTATAGTGGTATCGGTGATTACTATGGGATCAGCAACTAGAGGCTGGTCATTTAGCACTGTATTATTTGAATTGGACATGACGTAACGGTTGGCTTGGATAGATAACGATGAGTGAATAATAGGGGCAGAAAAAAAAAAGAAAGATAGGGAAAGGGAAAGGGAATGGAAAAGGGTTGGATATTTTTTTTTTTCCCTTCGATGGTGCTCTATCTTGCTTATTAGTAAGACATAGCACCGGCAAAACCCAACTTGAAAATTAGAAAATGCCGCAGCGGAGGGGGGACGGAAAGAGTGGGGACGCTGCGATCAAACAACGTCGGAAGTGAGGCTCCTGCAAGTAATCTATTGCATCACTGTGTTTTGTGATAACGAATAACAAGTCTGGAAATTGTGTACTTCGATCAATATATTATTGGTAGTTGTATAATTAGATAAGAACCTGAGATCAGCTGTTGAGTTTTCTTGCGCGGAAGGAACAATAATTAGATTAAGTACCTCATTTACACAGCCGCCACAATAGTTTGAGAATCAGACTGGGAAATTTCACAACTCCGATCCGTTTCTACGTTTACTGATTGGAGAAGAAGCACTCATTCAATGTGCCATAGTGTGGAAGTCTCATTTTACGGAGTGGAGATTCTGTGAATTATCACAGTAAGGGATGTTTAAGGTTGCTTTCCTTTATTCAGTATCACTCAACAGCAATATCTAGCTCGCTTCGGGCATAATGACATAATGCCGATAACCGTTTTTTTTTTTCTTTCTTTTTCTTTCCATACGCAAATTGATATCTTCCGTTTTTTTCTTGGCAAGATAGATAGAATTTCGACACATGGGGGGGGACAGGACAATAGAAATAAAATAAACTAGTAGTGATAATTGTGTCAAAAAGTAAGTATCACAGAACGGAGCTTTTCCTGATTAGCGAATGGGTCCATGACCGTGATAAAATCGACTATTGTTTTTGTAAGACCGCTCACAAGACTACTGATTACTCTTCCTTTTTGGTTATGAGTATATTTATTGGTAGCTTTAACTACCGGATAATCTCTCTCTTAACAAACTCTCCATAAGAATAACTAGATATGCCTATTGACTAGATCCACTTCTGTTGCACTTCTTAATTATTTCCCGAGAAATTTTGCAACAATTATCAGCCCAAAAAAAGCATAGCTAAACTAACATGTATGGTTATTATATATTAAGGTTCATTGTCTACATTGAAAACCTATCCATTAAGAACAAATCAAGAAAAACCAAGCGAATTAAATATAATGTAATATGCCCTTTTTTTTGCTTCCAAGAAATCTTATAGAATCGTACAACAACCTTTACTTGGTTTATCATTGTTCAACAAACTATTTCTAACGGCAAACTCAAAAATATCATCCACCCCTTCACCAGTTAATGCCGAACTTTCCAAATACTTCTTGGCTCCAATAGCATCGGCCATATTTTGCCCCACGTCATATTGAACAAAGTTGATTCTATCATTGGTATCGGTTCTTAGATCTTTTTTCAATCCACATAATAAATAAGGAATGTTGGGACAATATTTCTTCACTTCAATAACCCATTTGGTCCGTGCATTATCTAGGGAATCGGGAGTATCCAAACTAAAGGCAATTAAAATTATATGGGAATTGTTATAACTTAATGGTCGTAATCGTTCATATTCTTCTTGTCCCGCCGTATCCCAAAGTGCCAATTGTACGGGTTTCCCATCTATCCTGCAATCGGTGACGTAGTTCTCGAATACGGTGGGATGATATTCTGATGGGAATTCTCCCAAGGTGAAGACATAAAGTAAGGAAGTTTTCCCACACGCTCCATCTCCTACTATGACGAGCTTTCTTTTAACTGGACTTGACATCTATCTATGTGTGTGTTGTGAACGGTGTGTGTACGTGAGACAGCTTGTTTCGTTTTTTTTTCCCACTTGTTCTCGTGTGGGATTATTTTATGAAGATGTTAAATTATTAATACTTTATTTTTTGAAATGAAAAAATTTCAATTGGGTGGTTGGTTTATTAATGATGAGTCGTGAAATATTTTCCAATCAATCTATTAAAGAATATGATCTATTTTTAAAGCTTGCGTTTTGTTTTTGCTTTCAATTAATTCTTTTATTTAAGAATAAACTAAAGGAAAAAAAAAAAAATTTAAAGGACAGAGAATTTTCAACTCGTTTCAGATTTTAGTTGGAACAAAGAAAAAAAAATCGAAATCATGCAACTATTGTGTGTTGTTGGTTTCTGGGCTTTGATTCTAATGATTTCTCATAACTCAGTTGTACTAGTCTTCTATGTAGAAACTCCAATTATCGTAAGGGTTCAAAAACTCAAATCCAACCATGGATAACTTACAAGTAACACGTCAACGTAAATATTAAAACATAATAATAATAAATTTAGATCTTAAAATTCATGAACACAAAATACAGATAAACTACATAAAACACTTGGCTAAAAAAAAAAAAAGCATACACGCAAAATGAGCCGCAAAGAAACTCACATACAAACCAAACATAAAAAGGACGTAACTTCAGATCAATTCCATAATCTTCGACTGAATCCGTTTCCATTACTAGTATTGCTAGTCAACTCTCCAATTGGAGCCAAAAATGAATGATTCACAGCAGGTTGATCATTGAAAAATCCAGGTGGTGAAGAATTGTTGACAAATCCAGGTGGTACAGCCCCGTTCGGTTGTGATTGCTGTGATTGTTGTTGTTGTTGTGCAGGTTGTGGTTGCAGCAGCAACGGAGCAACAGGCGGAGGAGATGCCCTGGGTAATCCGGTTAAACCAACATTGATATGAGTAACCGATCCAAATTCATCATATTTGAAATTGAATTGGTAAAGTGTAGAAGCACTCAATGTAGTACAACAACTAATGAACTGGTTGATCGTCAAGTTTGGCTTGTTCAAAATCGTCTTCACATTCTGAAAGATATTGATCAAAGGTGCAAACCCGAATTCAACTTGACCACTATTCTGTAAAATTTGGAAACAGTTAAAAGTAGTAGATTGGATTAATTCAATTTCTGATGGATTTGCTGTAGTACTACTGTTGTTGTTATTATTATTATTATTCCAAAATCCGCTTCCGTTGGTGTTGGCCGTACCAATCAACGATGGCTCACTGGGGTTACTCCAGATGGAATTACTCCGTGAACCTGTAGCTGCAGCATTACTTGGCTTGCTATTTCCTGAATTCATCCAAATGTTGCTATTTCCACTTACCGGAGTAGTAATAAATGTATCTGCAGTCAAAGGATCAGCAAACGCATTGAATGGACTGAAATTAGGTGCTGATTGCGCAGATCCGACACCTCCATTAGAATTGGCGTTTGGCAACGTTGAAGTTGGTGGATTTGTCTGAACAAACTGACCTGTAGTGGCACCAAATGGTTGTTGCGTCAGGGTAGACAACGAGTTCAATCTCGATTTGCTTGACCATGGTGACAAAGTATTGCCAACAGTAGCCGGACCACCACCCAAAGAAATGTTGTTGTTGGGAACAGTGCCAGAAGAACTTCCGTTAAGCAAATTAATCGGAACCGTTTGAGGAGAGCTCATAATTGAAGGTTGTTTCAACAAACTGTTACCATTCTGGAAACCGCCAGAAAGAAAATCTGAAGAGTACTGGAATTGCTGTGAAAGCGGTGGTGGAATTGGCTGTTGTTGGTTTTGTTGTGCTGTCAAAGAAGCTTGCTGATGTTGTTGTGGTTGCAGTGGGTGTCTGCTTAAAGGAGGCACTGATTGCAACTGAATTAATGTAGGGAAACCATCAGAAGTAGGGGTTGTTGGTATAGAAGAACTGCTGGATTGGTACAAACGATTCAACAACGGGTTGTTATTAGCCATTGTTGACTGTAACATATTAGTAGACGACAACTTGTATCTCTCTTCTTCAATTTGTCGAGCAAGGTCATCATGTTCGTTGATAAAAAGTTGATGTTTCTTCTGCTGTTCCTCATGTTGTTGTTGTTGTTGTTGTTGTTGTTGTTGTTGTTCGATCTTCAATCTCACTTCTTCTGCTTCTTTTTGTTTCTTGAGTAATTCCTTTTGTCTCTTTGCTTCTTTTTGTTTTTTCAACAACTCCTTCTGTTTCTTTTCTTCTTCCTTCTGTTTCCGTTCTTCTTCGGCCTTTCTCCTACGCTCCTCTTTTAATCTCTTAGCTTCTTCCTCGCGCTTTTGCTGTGCCTCAACCTTCTTTTTATGTTCTTCTTCCTTTCGTTTCAATTCCTCAATTCGTTTCTTCTTCTCCTCTTCACGTTTCAACCTTTGTTCTTCCTTCTTCTTCTTCTGTTCAGCTTTCAGCTTTTCCTTAAGCAACCTTTGTTCTTCCTCTTTGGCTTTCAACTCTTCTTCCTTCTTTTTTCTTTCTTCCTCCTTGGCTAACTGCTGTAAACGCTTCTTTTCCTTGGCTTTCTCCTTCTGTTTCAATTTCTTCAATTCACGTTCTTTCTTGGCGTTCTCTTCAGCTTCCAATTCTTCGATCAATTTTTGGGTTCGATCTTGCGATAACTTTTCCTTGTACGCATTCTTTAATCTTTCTTGGAACAATTTAATGACTTGGATTAAGAATAATCGACGGATTTCTTGCATTTTTTCTTCTTCCGAAATTTCAGATTCTGTATCACTTGCACCAGCATCATCCTCATCATCTTCATATTCTTCTTCTTCGTCATATTCTTCCTCGTCATCCTCATCAGCTTCTTCGTCGTCCTCGTCATCCTCATCATAATCCTCTTCATCATCTTGACCTTCAGAATCTTCTTCATCCTCATCCTCATCTTCTTCTTCTTCTTCATCATCAAATTCTTCAAATCTAGGAGTATGCTCGTGATCATGATCGTGGCCATGGTTATGATGCGGGTCTCTGCATGTGTGTACCTCAATCTCAACTTTATCATCTTCATCAACCCATGCATATTTCAGCAGTGTGTTATACATAGTAGTGTTGTGTGTGTTTGGAGTTTCTTTCAACAATTCTTCTCGCGCAGTTCTTGATTCAGAAAGTGCTTCCATCATACCAATGAATGAATTGCCATCATTCTTCAATAAATCTTCCGCAAAAGTCGACAATCCTTTAGTTATCAGATCATCTAATCTTGCAGTAGCAACGGACCCATCAGATTCATTCCTGGCGTTGATCGATGCAATGTTGGAGAAAAACTTGCCCATATTCGAAACGTGAGATATGCCCGTCTGTAAATTCGATTTATCCACGTTATTTAAATCTCGAACTATTTCTCTTAAAGAAGTCGCTTTCTCTAATATGTGAATATTATTTGCATTTTCTGGATCTAAATTGGAAATTTCCTTCATTTTATCCAAATCCATACTTTCCAACGCTTCAAATAGCTTCGGATCAAGTAATTTGTTAAATAGTTGTGACTCAGTGGAGTTCTTTAAATCATTCTCATCAAAACTGGCTTGTAAATGTATTTCAGTAGATTTTCTAACGGGCAAATTGTTACTCGGCTGTTCCTGTTGCTGCTGATTACTCAAACTTGTCAATTTCTCAATATGATTCTTAAACTTCTCCATTTGATCTTGAATAAAGTTTACTTTCATATCATTCTCTACCTGTGATGATTTCTGTGACTGTTGCTGTTGTTGCTGATTAACTTGTTCGTGTTGTTGGTAATGATTATGCTGATGATGATGATGATGATGATGTTGCTGACTTTGAGCATGATCCCATTTTTCTTTGAACTGCTGTTGTCGCCTTTGCAATCTTCGTTCTTCTTCCAACATATGAAATCCACCAAATAGTAAACCTGGCAATGCATTCAAATCATTTATATCTCGTACTTCATGTATGAAATCAATTATATCATCAAAGTGATTGTCATAGATATTCTCCAATTCTTCTTCGATTATATTATTTCTTCTTCCACAGTACTTACAAGTACAATAATTGTTGCCATTATTATTGCTATTGTTGTTATTCGATGTCGAACCGCTGCCACCTCCATTTGATTGTTGCAGCAGTAGTTGTTGCAAATGCTGTCTGGTCTCACTTTTAAACATCTTCATGATCGAGTCCTTGTCAATTTTAACTAACTCTAATTTCTTAGTTTCACCCAAGGATTCCCAAAACTCTTTCAATCGCTCCTGTTCTTCTATGGAAGCACTATCCCATAGATTGGCATTCGACGACGATGAATTCTTTCGAGTATTACAGGTGTTCCCATTGGAATGCCCGCAGTGTTCATTATGTTCATGGTGATGAAGTGGGTGATGATGATTACTATGGCTGTGGTGATGATTATGATGGTGATGGTTACTATCTTCATCGTCATTTCCTATGTCCTCGTCCTCGACATCATCATCATCTTCGTCTTCGTTGTCGTCGTCGTCTCCTTCGTCACATTCTTCGCCATCTAAACTCTCAACTATGACATCACCATTTGGAGCTTGTTTAATAACTCTGGAGGTAGGGTAGTCATCGTCTGGACTATTCAAATGAGCATGGACAGTAGACGGAGTGAGTTTCGACTTTCTCTTATTCTTTTTCTTCTTTCTTTTAGACGCAGAACTGGCTGATTCTTGATTATTGGCCAGTTGTCTCTGTTTCACTTGATCTTGAGATATTCTCTGTTTCGGTTGATTATTCACATTAGACGAAGAAATCTCAAAATGAATATTGTCACCCAATTTGAATTTCGTAGATGAATTCTCCATCCTATCCACTATGTCTGACATGTATTCTTATTCAGTTTTCTTTTGCTTCTTTTGTCTTGCTTTAATATTCAGTATCTTATAGAATCAATTAAAAAAAAAAATAGTACGACCACAAGAAATGACTTTTTCTCTAGAATTTAGATTGGGAAATTGCTTGTGCTTGGTGGGTGTTTCTCTTCTTCTGTTGATTG
This sequence comes from Candida frijolesensis, assembly GCA_030557105.1. NCBI lineage: Eukaryota > Fungi > Ascomycota > Pichiomycetes > Serinales > Debaryomycetaceae > Candida > Candida frijolesensis. The sequence continues at coordinate 41,489 of JAKTVH010000034.1, read as the reverse complement.
CAGTAATTGGGGATATTGACGTTTTAAAGAAGGGATGTTTTTCTCTGGGTTTTCCTCTTCGGTATGTAGTGGTAGTATTGGTAGGTGGTAATTTTTTGGTGTTCATGTTAAAATTTTTTTTTTTTCCTCAGTCTCACACTGTTTTTCCCTTAAAAGAAAGTTTTGGCTGTCCGGATATTAATAATAAGAGAGCAGACAAAAACTACGATGTCGAAATGGTTCTATTGATAACTACAACAACTGCAAAGGTTACTGGTATAGGTGATGAGGATAATAGAGTCTTGCTATTAAGGTAATGTAGAAGGAATTCAGGAAAAATTGCTTGTCGTCGAATCTGGTGTTGCGTTTTGTTCACCGGCAATTCTGACAAACCAAATCCCATGTTGGGTGAAAATATTGGTTGTAAAAATATACATCTAAGTTATTGCTGCTCTGCAACTGTCATGCTTAATGGTTCAACATATGTCTATGATACGTACCCACCCAAAAAGTGAAGATGATAGTAGACGTGTCTGTGAATTCTCTATTGCTTCTGCCATCCTACGAGTCTGCTTTGTGTTATCCACTATAACCAACACGGTGTTGGTGGGATTTGATTAATCGAATCTCCAGAAAAGTGAAGAGAGAAAAAAAAAAAAAAAAAAA
>JAKTVH010000034.1:28768-40824 GCA_030557105.1 Candida frijolesensis | reverse complement strand
AAAAAAAACTGGGAATAATGACAAGTCGTGTATTAATTTCAATCACGCTTATATGCACACTGAGTAACTTTCTCCACATAGAATGTCTACTATGATTTTGCTTTTTAGTGAAACGGAAGTTGCAACCGAAACTCAGAAAGGGGAATATCACTTACTTTCGAGTTTCTTTCTCAATTCTTTGTTTTCTTCCACGACAACCTCTAACAAAGCTGATAATTTATCTATTCTTTCAATGACTTCATAGATCTGCCAGCTAACTCCCAACTTATTGGCTTCGGTTACAGGTTTGACAGCTTCGTCAATTTCTTTGTTGAACTCATGGATATTAATCTGGAATTCTGGGTCTTGACGTTCGCCAACTCTTTGGATTCTCAACTCTTCGGTAACTTCCAGGTTTCTTTCTCTGATGCTATCCATGTGGTTGCTGGCATCTGAGGAATCATCAAAACCGTCCGTCAAATCCCATTCCGTGTCAACTTCATTGGCATCATCCGGCAACCCTTTGAATCTGTTGTACAGAATTCTTCTGGCATTGACCAACTCGTCAGAAGTAATGTAAGCAAGTAATGGAGCATAAATTATCAACATGACGTAATAATTGAAATCTCTCCATGTGCGTTCTGGTAAAAACCAGCCAATTGGGGTTATGATGATCTCGATCAAGTTGAATGGCGGAACATACAAGTTTTGGTCTGGTGCTCTGATGTATCTCAAAGTCTTTTGTGCCACTAAGGCGAAATATTCATCGGTGGCATTTGCAACAATAGCTGCATAAGCAGTCGAATATAAGGCAATCAAGATATTCATCAAAATGACCGACAACATGAACGAGTACAAGTAGTACAATACCGAAGCATAAGGTGGAACCAATTTACCCATATCGTCAAAGGAAGAACCTCCAATTATTGCTTTGACCAACGAGATTAAGATTCTTCTCGTAGCTTCGTTTTTACCATCTGATGAATCAAGACCAATGAAACCTTGCAAGAACCCAACGATGACAACAGCCAACAAGAAGAAGAACAAAATGGATTCTTTCATCATGACCTTCAAAACAACAATCATGGCACCAACGAACTTGTATGCATCCAAGAACAATAACAATCTTGACCACATCATTGGGGACGCACATGCCAAAATTCTGTACGACACTTCATCGTATCTGATTCTGGTAGCACCATGTGAGGTGACACTGGCAACTCTAAATGCAAAGGCGGCAGCCAAAATTGTATACATCAAATCATTGAAGACATTCCAAAATCCCAAATAATTCCATCCCACGTGGTAGATCTTGACAATTTCGTCAAAGATATAACTAATTGTGAACAAATAGAAAATGACTTCAAAGATATCAATGCCTTCTGTGGTAGAAGTATGGGTGTTGACAACAATGGTGAAAACAACCAAGTAAATAACACTCAAGATTATTTCCAACATATTTTGATAGACGGGGGACTTAACACGTGCGGGATCGAAATGAGTTCTAATGGATTGCGAAGCAATACCTTTGTATAAAACATACGAGTGAGGATCGGTAGATGATTGAACAATCCAACCTCTCCACAACCATTTGATGCATCGTTGATAACCAGAAGATCCAATCACAATAGTGGAGTGCATATCCACAGCTGATTCCAAAGCACTCACGGGGGTGGAATCGACACCATTGACACAAATAGTGTATCTATGACACAACATACTTAAGAACAAGTATTTATCATTGGATTCACGCTCAATGACAATTGCAGCAAGGGTTTGAGCAGTCAATGCTCTCAAAGAATACAACTCATTGTCGGACAATTCAAATTCGGATTGTTGCCAATACCAGTCACATACTTTCAATAAACAAAAGACTAAAGCCGCACGGTACTTGCGAGAAGAGGTGCCTTCTTTACCATCACCTTTTCCACCTGCTGCCTTGTAAACCAATTGAATAGCAGCATCATTCAAGATGGAGGAATTGGCAGAAGTGATTTCTTCTTCTTTGAAACAAATTGGGATGATTTTATCGATCAATAGCTTCAAATTGGTACAGATTCTGAAGATCTGACGAGAGTTTGGACAAAAAATTCCTTCACCATAGATTGAACCTTCGTATTCGTCATCTTCCCTTTGTGAAGGAGGGATCAATGGGTTATTCTCTTCAAGGTCAATATTGGACATTTGGTTGAGTTTAAATAGTGATAGACCAAATAAGGGGGTTGATAGGAATCAATCAAAAAAGTTCTCATTTTTTTTTATTATTATTGTGTGAGACCTTGAAAAAGCCTATTATTTTTATTATATTCTTTTTTTTTTTTTTCGAAGAAGCGTGATATTGGTGGTGGTGGAGTTAGGCGGAGTAGTTAGGTAAATTAGTTGTGCTAAGAGGGGAGCATGGGATCAGATGAAATTCGGTTGAAACGACAATTCACGAATTGCTTCTTTTCCCATTCCCCTTTGCTTTTGTTCGTCTCTTTGTTTGCTTTTGTCTTTGTGTTTGGGTCATGCGTACAACATGAAACAATTTAGTGCTCAGTACAGAAATGAAATTTCTAAGAAAATTGCAATGTCTACCAACTATTTCTAGCGATAAGTTGTTTGCGATTGTTCAATTAATAATACAATCACCACATTAAAATGACCTTATTGATAAATGTTGCTTCATTGTATGTCATTTTATATTTGAACAAAGTGACTCTTATTAAGCCATGTGACAAAGCAAGAGAGTTAATTTAGTAGAACACAGATAAGTCCATCAACGCGTAAATTAAATCGCGTTCTTTGTGTCACTTGAAGAAATGACTAAACTTGTCAACCTTTTATATTCTTTATTTCCGCATCGTTTACTTTGGGTTGGATTGGGTGCAAAAAATGAATAAAAATAATGTTAACTTCTGTTGACCAATCAGCTGATTATGAATGCGATTGTTATTCTTTCTCTTTGTAACAAATAAACTCTACTGTTTGTAAGCCATAGTAGTTCAGCGAAGCTGTTTTTTTTGTTCCCTTATCAGTTGTTGTATTGTCTCTTTTAAGATCATATAACCTTTTTTAGTTTTGTTAATTGACCACAATGAACATTGAACTATGGAAATTGTCAATTTGAATGAATCATCGAAGGTTGATTCTCACGGCGATAAGTAATTGAATTGTTTATGGTTTGCAGTTTAAGAGAGGGTCATAATAGAAAATAATAGAAGAAGCCAAAAATAAAAAATAACAAGATTTACCAACAACCAACGGATAGACTCGGAGATACAATATAATTACAACGTTTTTATTGGGCAATGAGGCAATGGTAACATCCAAGCAAAAAAAAAAAACTAGGTTTGACTTACAAATATTGGTCTTTCCTATTTAGGTTTAGTTAAACTTATGCTTCAACTAAAGTCCCTTTCAACACACAACTAGTAATACAGACAAGCTTTGTCTGCTCCGAGAATAAAACACCAAGGGTGCTTCCTTTTTCGTCAACTTCCGCGGGATGCATGACGGCAAGTCAGCGCCTCTATGCTCTTTTTTTTTTTTTTTAGTGCCGTTTGGTAAGCAGTTCGCAGTAGCAGGACAATACCACGATAATATGTATCCAATAGTGGTAAGATCGGCAGATTGTCAGCACAAACTAAGTTGAAACCAATTGCCTGATTCTGTCGTCTTATTCAACATAAAATTTCTACACGAAGATACCGGAGAATCAATCAAACGGTCTTTCCTGTTCTAGACCTCAGGTGGTTTATAAAACCGCAAACCACCGCCAGTTACACTTTCTTTCTCTCCTATTGTTTTCTTTTTTCCGTTTTCTGTTGCTCGGTTCCTAACCTTTATTTGATACGTGCATAGGCATTAAATTTTATCTGTAGAGTTGAGCCCTACAAATGTTAAATTCCAAAGTAAAACGGGGTGACCACACACCACAGATTACAGATGCAACATCTGCCCTGAAACTACGAGGTTGTTGATATTTATGCAAAAATAAACGAGCTACAGTGTCGCAGTGTCGAATATTTGTTTTTTTTTCTAAAAAAAGATTCTGAAACTGCGTGTCGCAAGTTCTGTTATGTTCTGAAGTGAGAATGAGACATACAGGTTATAAACTGTCGATGATCATCACCAACACAAGAGCCAATTCATAAAGGGAGGGAACACAAAGGGTACGTGACCAATGATTAAGGTTATTTTTAGTACCACCAGTGATGTTCATTTGTACGAAATAGGAATATCAAGCTGTGGTATTGCGATAACACACAAGACGTGTTTGTTTTCCTTTATTCCCTCTGTCTAAAAGACTCCAATCTAGACAATAACCATAACCATGACTAAAATTATAAGTAGCTCTCAATAAATCAAAAGCCATTTCCCATTGTCTTATTTTTTTTATTCTTTATTTTTTTCATTTTCTTCATTTTTCATTTGCTATGTTGAATCTCACCATAATTTTTATTCATTGTAGATGTTATTTTTTTTTTTTCGTTTTGTTTATGTTTTAGACGATCTTCGAATAGACAAACGTCCTACGCACAGCGTCATACATATTACTAGTCGAAATGCATACAAAATTCCGAGAAGTTTACTTTTGTAATACAGGGTTGGCTATGAAGAAAAGGGACTTTCGTAACCTTTCATGGGTTGTGATTTTTGTGTACAGAAGCAAAGAAAATAAAAAGAAGCAAAAATCCATAATTCAGCAGACTTCCGGTGTTCTATCCCGTTATTGTTTCCACATCATACTACTTACACAATAAACAGCCAACATCGATTGTTCTTCTAGGTTGTACTTCTTTATTGTGTCGCTGTGTTTGTGTGGTAGTAGTAAATTTTGTGCATTTGCAGAAACAAAGAACAAGGGGGAGTGGAGGAGTTTTAGCCTCAATTCAGTTGATTCTCATTGAAATTTAGCCTGATAGAGCAAGATTATCATAATCTGCCAAAACTTTTGTGTTCTAATTAGCAGTATATTCTGGATCCCCTTCATTTAATCGCCCACTGATTCCATGCATTGCCTATCATTTTCTTGTATATATTAAACAGATTTTCCATCTATTTATTTTTTTAATTTTTTTTTTTTTTTAGAGACTTATTTTTTGTTTTTCTTTTCACAGAACCCCCAACAGACCCTAATCTATTAACAGAAATGCTACAACATCAACAACCTTTTACTACGTTACATGATGAAATAGAGGCCATGTTCATCTCAACTAGGAAGGAACTACCATTGCCCCCACCCTTATCGACAACCGATGAGAGCGCATCCTCAAGTGAAACATACAATTCTGAGACTTCCCCTTCATCCTATTCTGGAGAAATACCTTTGAGCGAGTATAGAGAGAGACTACTACAGAGACATAAAGTGTACGACCCTTTTATTTCACGATCAGTGGATGGCAAGTCAACACCTCCTCCGCCTCCAGTGTCCATGTATCTACCCCTGAATTGGCCCAATAATAACAACACACCTACAACATTAAAGAGAATAGACCACGTCGAAGATCCCCCCACAGAACCAAATATAACCCCCACTTTACCTAAGTTCCATCAGCCTGCGCACAAGTCCCCATTTGTGCCAAATGACCGCGCAGAGTCACTCCCCAGTCCAAATTTAGAAGGCACCGCGCCGTCCGAAACTGGCACAATCAGACTACCACCTCTGTGGGCCACCGAAGTAAGCGTTCTCACAGACGAATTTAGCCCGCAACCAATTTCAGCTTCGCCACAAGACAAATCCTTTGACAACGAAATTTACAACAATGAATCCTCGTCTTCACAACTTGAAAATCCATTTGTGTATCACTCACCTGAGCAACAACACCAGCAACAACAGCAATACAACCACTTTCACCACACACATTCAATCAAAAATTCATTCAAAAAATTCTCTAACATACTAAAGAAATCCGGAAGTTCTTCAAACCTTAAAAAGTCCACATCCATTAACACTTTGAAGACTTGTCCGCTACCAGATTTACAACCACAAGAGTACACCTATCACCGCCAATCTAAAGTTGAAGATCAACACTCTACATTCACAGTTCGAACTTCTACCACTCTAAGAACCAGCCCTACTACATCACCCCAGCTTTCGTTGACGCCACCGCCACCAGTGCCACCAAAGTCTCCACAACACTCATACTCTAGTAAGGCCAATAGCGAATTAATATCAACAACTGCAATCAGCTCATCGGAATTCATGGCATCACCAGATTCACCATTTTGGAAGTACCACATTTTGAAATTCGGGAAGGATTTGTATTTGACGACCAACCCTGGAATGAAGCACATGTATTGCAGAAATGCACCTGGTTATTTCATTGAAGTTGTGAGCAACGACCCAAACCATTCCATACCGACCTCCTCGTCAGGATACAGCTTAATCTTTAAAGACTCTAGTAGTTTAAATGACAATTCCGAAGCACCCTATATGATAATAACTAAAAAATCACTGGTTGATGGAGGGTATTTTACATTTACTACACCAAGAGAGAATTTCTTGAACCAAGGTACAATTATGAAGTTCAAAGATGATACTTCATATAACGGCATGTCATACAAAGAGCTTATCGACAGGACGTATTTCCCATATGACAACCTCAGGGCAAAATATCCGAAATGTTTTAAGAACTATGAAGTCCGTGATTCGCATGGCGTTTCATGGAATGTAGGTTCCATTCCACGTGTCAGGGCTAGCAAAGTCAACAGACTTCGAGAAAAGTTTTCTACATACTATGAAGGTTCCTACCAGACTCATGCAGATGACGATTTTAAATTTATTGGTAAGAAAAACATCTATTTCCACCAAAATTTTGCTTCACCAGATGCTAACCAAAATATGCGATTTAAGGAATTTGAGCCAAAGTACATCTATGGCCATGATTATGGGAAAAGTTTCCCACCCGTATTGTCGATGTTCAGACCATTTGAAAGCAAACTTAAGAAAAGAGTGATTAGAAGCGTGAAGAACCACAGTGACCCAAATAACCAATATCTCGAGGGTCAGCATGATGATTTCGGTACTGACACAGATAAGTTCTACCGTGAGAGTGACGGATTATATTATGTGAAAAACACTTCGGATGATGTTCCTGACGAGAACAAATTAGGATGGATAACGATTTATGAAGATAATGAAGTTTTTGGTGGGATAGATAATAGAGGGATGTTTGATCTTGTTATAGGAATGACCTTAGCTGTAGGATACGACAGTTGCTTACATGATTAGATGGACTAATATATAATATCTATTCTTCTTTGATTGTGTCTTAATATTTGAAGAAAGTATCAAATTTTTTAACCATGTTTTGAAACATGTCTTCTTTTAACACCTTTGATAGCAAGATGATTTTCCACCATAATTTTGCAGCAATATTTTCTTTTTTGATATTTGCCTTATCGAATTTCCATCGTAATAATTTGCTCCCATTAATTAAGAAATTCACATGATCCAAAGCATTATCAATTGCTTGTCGAATAAATACTCGTGAATCATATCTGTAGCTATAATCTTCATTGATGGAAATATATTTGTCCCAATTATTTTCCACTTTGTTACTTTCGAAAAACCCAAAATCAAACCTCTTGGAATCAACACTAGGCGTGGTCAATATGGGGACATGATAGATTAAATTCAATTTGTAATTCAATTCCACCCAATTTCGGAAAATATTTGACGCTAACAAAGGTATGCTTTTTAATATTGAAGTTTTGTTCAATGGTTTGAATTGAATATTATCCAAATCTCCCCCATAATACAACGATCCTACAAGTGTATTGGGCATGTATATCGGTAGACTTCTCAAGGCAAAGGATTTTCTTCGGGCAAGGATAAATGTATTGGAATGTGGTGCTGACGAAGTACTGAAATTGATAGGTAATGTCCAAGGAATGGTTTCATTTAGGTTACTTTCATAAAGGAGCTTGTTATCATTGCAATAAAGTAAATGATATTCTCCACGAAAATTATGAAGGTTTAATTGATATTCTATTTTGTAACCTGTGAAGGGAATTTTCTCATTTGTTATACACGATTGTGACTGATCTGGGAGTGAGAATACTAATGTTAGTATACTCAACACAATCGTCAAACATTGGTAGATCATGCTTCAGTGGTGGGTTGTGAATGTAGCATTTCTTAATTATTTTTTCTATATTTTAGGTTTTTGCAGCATTTTCTCACAACTTATCAGGAGTAATCATAATCAACGGATTTTCATCATCTTTTTTTTTTTTTTTTTGTAATTTATCACCACCTACTTATTCAGTCTTTAACATATTTCTAATTAATGTCTGCTACATTTATACTTCCCCAAGAGATTCGAGAAATATCAACCAATGCAAGAATCATACTAGAAAATGCCACTACCGTTCCCAATAACAATTCCAAAACTCCATCTACTGTTCCTTCAAACTATACTGAACTTCCAGCTCAAGGATATCTTGCTAGAGTATCTAATCTTCCTGCTATTGCGGCCATCAATGGAATGATTTCTTCCTTTCCTTTGATTAAAATTTTCACATCGAATTTCGTTCCTATATTTGTAGCTAGAGAACAACGAATCAAAGAACAACTGCAGAAAATTGCTGAATACCAAAGAAAACTTACCGAGTAAGTGGTGATTTGTTTTTAGCTATATATAACTATTGGGGAATCTAAACCAACCAAAAACAAACCTATATATATACTATATTTCGTCCATTTCAGAATCTGTAGATAAATTAAATTCTGCAGCTTCATTGTATTCTGTATTGGATTTCCCTCGTTTGCTGCCGGCAATACCATTTTTTGCCTCTTCATCTTTTCTCATTTTCTCCAACATTATTCTAAACTTTCTATCTTGCTCTGATTCAGATACATCATACCCCATGTCTGCATCAACATCTTCTTCTTCTTCTTCTTCTTCTTCTGGAACGGTCTTGTCGATTCTACGTATTGTACGCTTATGCGTTGGATTTGTTTCTGATGTGCCAGGGAAATCCGATATTTCATTTTCACTGTCGGATAATTGACTAGTTTCGCTGAATTCCAGTACATTTCTCCTTTCCAAAGCTTTCATTTGTGATGGTTCCATGGTCTCACTTAGTTCATCGGACGATTCCAGAGGACGATACTCCTCGTCTTCTTGTAAATTCTGGAGATCAGCTTGATATTGCAAATCTTGCAGGTTCTCTACTTCATCGATTTCGTCATCTTCTTCTTCATCATCATCAACTTCCCCATCATCTTCGACTTCTACTGAACTTGAAACTTCTTCTGCCGCTTCCATTTCTTGAGTATGAGATTCTTCTTTCTTTTTGGACACTTCCATTGTATGAACATTGTACTCCAAATCAACAGGTCCTTCGTTTCCAGAAAGGCTCACAACAACTGGTTCGTGAAAAACCTCAAGCAAACCCTTACTCTCGATGTTCATACCCAGAATTCCATCAGTTGGTGCATACAAGAATTGGTAATGTGTTGAAGTTCTAGGCGGTATTCTAATCGTCGATCTTTTCGTTACCCTGCGGTCAGCCAATCGTAATTGTATCTCCATATTTGAAACATTACTGGTAGACAATTCTTCTAGTTTGTTTGTAAGTTTTTTCGCTTTTATTGACATTGATGTTGTGTTCTTTTCAAAGGACCTAACTTTGACCGATTCCGACACATGTTGGGGTTGATTTTTGTTCGTTTTTGAATTCATACTGGACGTCACCACTGGAGACGACAAAGAACGCACATTCGTTGATTTTAACTTTCCGTCTGGAACATTATCCTTGAGAATTTTCGTTATCTGTGGAGTTACGTGAATTGGTCTTTTAACCGGCTGATCTTTCTGTGGAGATGGCACGTCTTTTATGACTAAACTCCTTGTACCAACTACTCTTCTAGCAGACGAGGACACGTTAGACATTAGTTTTCTCTTGCTCATCGCGGACGAAACATCTTGTACTAAACTCCTCTTCACTCCAAGACTTGCGTTTTTCTGATTACCCTGGCTGTCGTCAGATTTTGCTTTAAGATTCACTTCTCTTTCAAAAGCACGTATTTTGCCTTGAACTTGAACAAGAAAATTGGCATTGGGTAGTTTGAATTCATTGTCTTCACATAGGAGTTTGTCTAGTATATTCTCGGCAGTTTTGGTTTTATAAAAATCGGTTGCTATTAGAAGTCCATCCTCATTATGAAGTTCAATTTTCTTGTTCAACTCGTAAAACTTTAATTTCCCATCATTCCAATTTTTTGACTTTTGGGTTAGTCGTGACGTATATAGAATTTCATATTCATGTATAATGGAGGTGATTGTTGCTTGGGTTGTGGACATTGGCAGTCGAACGACAATGAAACTGAAGCTTGAAAGCAGATCTGTAGGGAGTAGTAAAATTTCGGTTCATGTAAACAATGCGACACGCACATTTTTTTACAATGAGATTGGAGATGTGACATTCTATTTACACAGTCTTTTCTTTATGTATTAAAATCGACAGGGGAATATTTACAAACTCTAAAATGAGGACTATTGACGTTTAGCAAATGGGAAACCGTAACAACTAAGTAAAGTCTTAGCATGATCATCAGTTTGGGCAGAAGTTTTGAATGTAATGTGTAAACCAGTCAAATTTGGAAACAATTCTTGGAAATGTTCCAATTCTGGGAAGAGTTGACAATCTTCTGGGTTCAAACCAAAAGAAATATTACCGTTCTTATCACCGGAAGTAATTGGGATACCTTTGAAAGCTCTGATTCTTGGTAAAACCAATTCAGTCAATGTACTGATAAATTGGGACATATCTCTGTCAAATAATTCAACTTTGGCACCACAAGCTTTACCGACTCTCACTTTCCAAGGCAAGATATTGGACTTACTGCGAAGAATCTTTGGTTTGAGGTTGGTGATTGTGGAAACCTGTAATCTAGTGGTAATGTTCAAATGTGGAGACTCCAATGCTTTCTTGTTGTAGGCCTGAACAACGATACTTTCTAATTTTGGTATATTTGAATACTTTACTGGGTGAATATTTTTAGTTGGTCTTGTACTTCCGACTGGTTTACGTAATTGACGGTACAATTTGTATGGAGAATCAGTACCCCAGGAACGTTTCTTGTTACCTACAACGGTTTTGGCATCGTGTTGATACAAATGCAACATTAAGTCAGAAGCCAAAACGTTATCATAGTACTCTTGAACTCTATCTTGTGCAACTTCAGTTGGTTTGAAACTGTTGGAACGGATATCATCTTTTGGAATCAAAACTTCTTCATAGAGCGGTTTCAATTTGGCTTTTTCCACTTTGACCAAGTGATGAACTGGTTGAACTGTAGAGTAACCAGGTTTCAATATTATACTGGACTGGGTGAATGAACGAATGAATTGCCTATTCATTTTATGTGTTATTAATAGTCGCTGGTCCTTGGGTCTACCTCGATATCTTGTAGAAAAATTTTCATTAAGATTTGGGCTTCTTTTCAATACAGTGCGGATAAAAGTCGTGTACGATGTCGGAAAAAAAATTGTATATGTCTGGACTTGTATTGATGTTGTTAAAATCTGCGCACTAATTGAAATACTCTATTCAAGGCCTTAAGAAGAGAAAAGGATATTATAAACTATAAATTCCTCGAAGGCGAAAATTGTTCGTCATTTATAGTGTGAAAAATTTTCATTGCGTGTGTGAACCGCAATATGTTAACAAAGTTACACGACTCGTTTATTCTTTGCCAACAGATGTGCTTGTATTTTTTTTTTCTTTTCAGTGCATACATGGCTGTCCTGTCAAATACAATACCTTACATCCCCTAATACCCCAGAACCAATTAATATGAGATATGGATTGCCAGATAGTTTTGACGTAGAGGTTCAGGTATTACCAGAACCGGTACTGCTTGTGTTGATCAAACCAGAGGTGAAAGCCCCTCCTCACAAAGCTTCACATAATATCTTTCAAGAAGCATACAAAAATATAGAAAATTATACAACTGCCCTCGTGCAGTCAAAAGAGAAGGAACTCAGCAATAGAAATGAAATATTAAATTTGAAGATTCAGAGTCACTATGATTTAGCCAATGCAAATATATCCCATTTAGTTGAAGATTTTGATAATCAATT
>JAKTVH010000034.1:0-28748 GCA_030557105.1 Candida frijolesensis | reverse complement strand
TTTGGTATATTTGAATACTTTACTGGGTGAATATTTTTAGTTGGTCTTGTACTTCCGACTGGTTTACGTAATTGACGGTACAATTTGTATGGAGAATCAGTACCCCAGGAACGTTTCTTGTTACCTACAACGGTTTTGGCATCGTGTTGATACAAATGCAACATTAAGTCAGAAGCCAAAACGTTATCATAGTACTCTTGAACTCTATCTTGTGCAACTTCAGTTGGTTTGAAACTGTTGGAACGGATATCATCTTTTGGGATCAAAACTTCTTCATAGAGCGGTTTCAATTTGGCTTTTTCCACTTTGACCAAGTGATGAACTGGTTGAACAGTAGAGTAACCAGGCTTCAATATTATACTGGACTGGGTGAATGAACGAATGAATTGCCTATTCATTTTATGTGTTATTAATAGTCGCTGGTCCTTGGGTCTACCTCGATATCTTGTAGAAAAATTTTCATTAAGATTTGAGCTTCTTTTCAATACAGTGCGGATGAAAGTCGTGTACCATGTTGAAAAAAAATTGTATATGTCTAGACTTGTATTGATGTGCTTGTATTTTTTTTTTCTTTTCAGTGCATACATGGCTGTCCTGTCAAATACCATACATCCCCCAATACCCAAGACCCAATTAACATGAGATATGGATTGCCAGATAGTTTTGACGTAGAAGTTCAGGTATTACCAGAACCAGTACTGCTTGCGTTGATTAAACCAGAGGTGAATGCCCCTCCTCACAAAGCTTCACATAATATCTTTCAAGAAGCATACAAAAATATAGAAAATTATACAACTGCCCTCGTGCAGTCAAAAGAGAAGGAACTCAGCAATAGAAATGAAATATTAAATTTGAAGATTCAGAGTCACTATGATTTAGCCAATGCAAATATATCCCATTTAGTTGAAGATTTTGATAATCAATTGAAGTTACAAAACAATGAAGTTCAAGATATAATTCGACGAGAGAAGGAGCGTCTCCGTTTGGAAGAGGAAAGGAGACGTCGAGAAGAGGAAGAACGAAAGCGTCTAGAGGAAGAAGAACGTAAACGCAGAGAAGAAGAAGAACGAAGACGCACGGAAGAAGAACGCAAACGTAAAGAACAGGATGAACTTGAACGTAAAGCAAAGGAAGAACGTGAACGTAAAGAAGCCGAAGAGAACGCAAAAAAACAACAGGAGTTAAAGGCCAAACGTGAAAAGGAAGAGCTTGAGCAGAAAAAGAAAGAGGAGGTGTCAAAATTAGCCACTACCAATAATGCCCGAATCGAGAAGGAGTTTCTAAAATATAAACAAGACATTGCGGATATCAAGAACAACGTTGTCTTAAAATTGAACGAAAACAAAGATTTGAAAAAACTTGTCAATCAACATAAGAGAAAAATCAATGTCAAATTTGGTCAATTATCAAGTTCAATTTCACAACTACGCAAAATCGGTGCCGAAGTTTTGGCATTAATCAACCCTACAAAATCGGACGAGTTGGTGTTCAAATGGATATTAAACTTTGTGGCTAAAGCAATTATAGATCAAGCAGAAACCGAAGTCATAGTGCGACCAAAATCTGCACTTCCGTTGGCCCATTTAGCATATACTTTACTTCACACATATCCAGAATTTGAATATTTCCTAAACGCCAGATTTGTTAAAAAATGCCCCTATATCATTGGATACACATGCGCGATTGATTCTGAAGAAGGACGAATAAGAATGGGGTGGAAACGTACACAGGATAACAAATGGGAAGATGACGTCAAATATGATGAAAGAATTGGAGGTATCATGACCATCTGGGCGGTGATGACTCGTACTACAGATTATAATCCACAACCACCATTATACTCATTCGCGGCATCGTGGACGTTTTTAGCTAGAATGGCAAATTTGAACCAGCAGTTATTAACCAATGCTCATTTTGCTGTTCTAAGTAATTGGTGGGAAGCTTGTGCTGAATATTTTTTGAGAAATTATGGTAGTCAAGGTAAGAAATTGCTGTTTGTGATAGTTTCACGATTGACTAGTGTCGTTGCTGACAAAAAGTATCCGTCTGCTGCAAGATTACGAATTTTGGGCGAAGACTGGACACAGAATGGTAGAATAGATTCTTTGAAAGAAATGGAAGCATAGATATATAGAATAGATTCCATTTTATTATGCTATCTAATATACACAAAATTTTTACAAAATTAATGATTACACATGAAATTCATCGCTGTCACTCTCATCATCATCAAACTCTTCCTCTTCATCATCTGATTCTAGCTGATCCTTGTAGCTTACTTTGCTGGCTGAACGAGAACTCTTTCTTGTCGGTTCCACAACAGTCTTTTCTTTGACCCTCTTACGTTTCTTTGTTGAGGAGTTTCTGGAACTAGCAGGTTTTGAACGCTTTGGACGTGGTTTTGTAACACCACCTGAAGATTCAACTGCTTTTTTAACACTAGCAACATTGCGCAATCTCTTATTGATAACATTTGTCAACTCAATTTGTTGAGCTTCAGGGATAAATATCTGAGTAACAACCCATTGTGCCTCTTTCGAAGATGCCATCGGAGCAAAAATATCCAGTGGTAAGCTGATTTTTCCTGGCCATGTTTGCATTGGCCAATTCTTGCCATCAGCATAGGTCTTGATCACCAATTGAGATAATTCTGCCATTCGGTATAAATTCAATATCTGCTCAGTAGGCTTCTCGTCTTCGTAATCGGACGTAGCTATAGTGGCGTCTCTATGCTGTTTGACCCTACTTGCAAAATAGTACAATAATGAAATATTATCCTGGGTAGCAATTAACTGAACGTAGAATATCAAGAACCGGGAAGCATAGTCAAACGATGCAAACATACTTTCTTCAGATCCATCTTTGTTAATTTCCAAAAGCTGCTCATGATGTGCAAGAATATGGATCAATCTAACCAAAGTTTTTTCAAACTTGATATCTCTCTTTGCTTCCAGGCGGTCAAACATGGCAGTGATCCACATAGTCACATCGTTTTTCAACTCTTGGTTCTGCTCTAAGGCACTGAAGAATATAATTGCCAAAAACTTCTCCGAAATCAGTTCGTCATACAATTTCTTTTGCAAACTGGTAATGAAACCAGATCTTACATGGTAGCTGTCATTGTTAATCAAAAACGTTAATCTTCTTATGCTAGCCAGCAACATGGTGTCGCTGTATATAGGAATTTTTGCTAATTTCAACATGTACAACCCAGCAGCAAGTCTTAATCTCAGCTTATACGTTTCTGGTGTGGGCCATGTCGTATCTTTCTTGTTAACGATTTCTCCGTTGTTCCCAATCAAGGACATCAAAAGCTTGATCACTGGCAACGCCTTTTGTTTCGCTTCCTCTTTAGCCTCATCGGAAACATTCTCTGTATCTAAGCTTTTCAAGTTATTGACCAACATACGAATTGAAATAAGCTTTTCGTTAAGACATGGGTGTTGTTCCACCTCATCATCACTTAACCACTCTTTACCTTCAAGACTATCACGGTCGACATCTCTGTTGGTTAATAGAAGTTGTTTGATCAACAATGGTGTTAATTCATTCTCCTTGTCCAGAACGACTAATCTATTAACGACAAATATTTCTGCGATCGAACTCAAAAGAGTTGCAAATTTTTCATTATCAATATCCAAGGGAAAAATTTCGTTAATAATTGCTGTACACGAAACTTCCTTTTGGTCACTTAATCCAATTGCCTTGACTGCATATTTTGCTTCCAAAGGTGTGCCCTTTACGGCCAATTTTTTCAAGGCATTACTGAACGAAATCTCTTTTGGAAACGAATCGGGGTACTTCTTCACAAAATGATAGATAGTTTTCAATGCGTGGGATTTATTTGCAATCTGGTCTTGTTCATCCACAACTAAACCAGTTAAAGATCTCAAATGTGATTTGAAAACATCGGGGATGGTGGATGAAATTTGTTCTAGCAAGGCATTCGCCGGAGAATAGTATTTGTTGCTGCTGTCTTTGGAGAAATCTATCAAATCCTCCACATTCGAGCGATTATAAATTAATGGCGAAGCCCTCAATAGTAGAAGCTTGAAATTTTCACACATTTCTGTGGTGGTCACACTAGTTCTTTCATCATCTAAGCGGATATTCTTTGCATCACTCAATTTGTTAAGCAACTCTTTCATGGAATTTCTAATAGTATTGGAATCGGAATCCGATGTGACACAGACTTTGACTAAATGGAAGAATCTAATACGGTTCAATTTGTAAAATCTTCCCAAGCACGATGCAGTGTTTAAACCATCAGGGAACGAAACACAAATCCAGTCGATGATTTTATCTAACTTTAGTATGAGATCTTTCTGACCATCATTGGAACCGTTTTCTTTATCTTCTGGTGCATTGCCCCTATTAAAGGCTTCTGCCGTTTCTATAAAAGTAAGTACGACTTTGGATAATTGCTGCTGTCTCTTGTTAATCGCAATAAAAGCTTCAATTCCTTTGTCATCCAAGCCGTCGTAAAATTGTACCAACCTTTCGACACGTTTGTGGGTATTCGATTCCGATATTTCAAGCAAGGTATCAAACACCGATAAATCAACTAATGCAGTAATATTCTTGTTGTTTATGTATACCAACGATAGAAGCTGGTTTGGAATATCAGCAATCAAAGCTTCTAATTTTTCAGAAAGTTGCTCTTCATTCTCCGATTTCTTGTTTTTAGCATAAATGGAACTCAAAACTTCTACCGAAATCAGTCTAATAGTTGAATTTTTTTCTCTGATCAACTGGAATAAGGTCTTGACAATTTCTGGTGTAGCAAGCTTGTTAATAAACTGTTGGTATGGTATCTCTTTGACAGCAGTACAAGCAGCTTCTCTCACTCGTTCATCAGTATCAATTAGACATTTATGCAAACATGTGGATAACATATGATTGATTTCGACGGTGAGATACGCATTAGATGAAACTACATTCGGCAACTGTTGTACCCATTTAGCTCTCACGTAGATGGAAATATCTCCTGTTTTTTTCAACCAGTTCGTCCACACCTGTCTATGAGTAATGAAAAAGTTAACCTTGGTTGACACTGATGAATAAATTGGAGACCCTAACATTTGTCCAATGGTCACAGTGGCTAATATTCTGACTTTGTCATCATCAGCGTTCAATTCATCATCAATTAAAGCCATCACGGAAGATAGGACCGTTGGAATAAATTTCCATAATTGAATAGATAAATGATGTACCTTTTTCAAAACTTCCATTGCTTTGGAGGGGTTGTTGCCAGACTTGCGCGAGCTCTTATCATCATCTCCACCATCCATGTCTTCTGATCCCACCTCCATTGAGTTGGTACTGTCATACAAAATTTCGGAAAAATACTGCGCGACCAATCTTGACATTCTATCCATGTTGTTTTCGCAGATAGCTAATGACAAGTTAAATTCCGGACTTGATATGTTATTCAGCAACAACTTACTTGGATCATGATTTGCTATCTTTGTTAATAGTAACTGCAACACTTCGTGGGGAACAACCTCAGCTTCTGATATAACTTCCGACAATACATCAGTGATGATAATTTCCAATTCTGATGGGAATCCTTTCGCTGCCAAATTATAGAATGTGTTGAATATATTGGTAATTAACGATTCCAGATCAGGCAAATCAGTAATCAAGATAGTGGATTTTGCTTCCGCGACTCTTTTTAATAAATACACGTGTTGTTGGTAAAATGGGTCATCTTTCTTATCAACTAGTCTTGAAAACTGTTTGAAGAAGAGCTTGAAAATATCTGATAGCTGTTGTGCTGAATAAGGGGCATTTGGGGCAAATATACGTAAGATATCAGAAAGACAACAACACAAGTAGGATTGAACCCCCACACTCGAATGACTCAATAATTTTTTATTGGCCAAATCTGCAGTATAAGACGATAAGTTGGCGCTAGGATCATCAATATTGGATAGTTCATCGTGTAAGCTAGCTAATCTGTTAATTAATTCTTTATTGGATATTGGTGATTTAACTGTGGAAACAATTGGTTTATCAAATTTAAGAGACAGATTGCTTTTGCTGTTGTTTCTAGTAACCATCTTGATAGATCACAGGGTCGTTGGTAGTCACACTCGTTAAAAGGTAGGAAGATTCAAATCAATGGTGTAGAATTGGTTGTAAGAAAAACACTACTGAAAAGAAAGAGAAAAAAATCGAAGCTTAGACGCGTATGTCGCAGCGACATAGATATGTAAGAATAGAGCATGTCACAAAAGCCATCCAATACATTTTTTTTTTTGCCTTAATTGACGAGCCCTCTTTACCAACTGTTGACAAGTACTGACTCCATGAATGAAGAGAAACATCAATGTATTTGGTGACTCAGATGAAGACACTGATGATGAAAGTTTAAAAGCCAAGTCACCTGCTCCTAAAAAGAAATTCAAAATCCCAACCATAGATCAACCGAAACGGGAAACGCAATCGAAAGAATCGGATCAAGATTACACGTCCTTTGTCGTACGTGAAGATGAAGATGAAGATGAGGACGAGTTGCACGAGGCGACCCAACCCCATGTTTTTGAAAACCAGTTGGACAAGTCTCTCTTCAGAAGTAATCACAAGTCTATTGGTCTCTCGATTATGGAGAAAATGGGCTATAACGTAGGGGCCACTCTTGGAAAGTCAGAAAATGCGATTAAAGAACCTGTGAAGGTTGCTCTCAGAACTGGTCGTCGAGGTATTGGAGGAGATATAAAAACGCCTGAGTACAAAGAAGGAGAAGCTGAGAAGTTGAAACTAAAGTTAACAACGGCCGAAAAACGACGCATTGAAGCGAAGGATATTAAGAAGATGATGAAATTAGCTTTTGAATTGAGTGGAGAATACGATGAGTTTCTAGATGAAAAGAAGAGTGTCGATGATATTAGTGTATTATGGAGACCATATGCGTATGCATTGCAACGGCGAAAAGATTTGAGGAAGTTGCAGTCCATTGAATCAAAATCCAGACTACTTGATCAACAACTCTTGAGTGAAGTTAAAGAAACCGAAGACGTTGACAAAATGTTGCCACAGTTACTAGATTACTTAAGGGACACGCACAGTTATTGCTGGTATTGTGGCGTGCAATATCGTGACCCTGACGATTTAGAAATGAATTGTCCTGGTAGAAATCGTGATATGCATTTACTCAGTCGTTAGTACAACGCTGAATCTAATAAATTATCCCTATACTTTTTCTGACTAAGATATAATTCATCAATGTGGCTTGTCAAATGAGGGACGTTTCCACTAAGTCGATGAGAAAGCTTGTTGATATCTTTTTCCAGTAGCTTATCTAATCTCTGAGGACGATAGTCAACAGACCAATATATAGCTGGCAGTTTTTTAGCTTTTTCATAGCCGTATCCCTCTGTATTTGGTGCAAAATTAGTACCTGAACTCTCGACCAAAATGCAACTTCCCCATGCTAATTGTAATCGACAATCATTAATAATGTAGCCATTTAAATTCAAATAGGCAGTCTCTGCAGCTGATCGTGAGTAAAATTTGACATACCCTGTTTGAAAATCATTAGAAATCTGGCAATAAACTAGATCACCGAATGCGATAAAATGTTGCTCAAGTTCTTCCTCGGTGATTCTTGACGATAAACCTTTGACCGTTAAACATGAATTGTTTGGATCTGTTAGTTGATTTAAAGGTGGTTGTGGCTGCGAAAGGTGAATTTTAAAGTAGTCGAATTTGGTAATAGGTTGTGAACTGGTGTCTGAACTAGATCCAGCGGCTAAACCCACTCGTATTGCTTTGGACCCAATAGTATATCCTTGCATCTCTTTCAATGCTTTGTTCATGATCTCTCCCGAGAAAAACTTGACGAAACCAAAACCTTTGCTCTTCTTAGTATTCAAATCGACAATCACCTTGGCTTGCTTTATTTGATTTGGGTATTTCATATTGAATTTACTGAATAAAGTTGTATCAGTCACTTCTGGAGCCAAATCCCCGATAAACATAGAAAAATCCGAGCCTGAAGTACTATGCTCTTGTTTCCCTCCGGCATGTTTCCCTGAATGGTTCAATTTGAAAATTTTATCAGAATCGGGTACTTTCTGTCCATTTCTTTGAATGGCCAAGTCAACAGATTCCTGGTCTTTGAAAGTTACAAAACAATAACTTGCTCTCAGTGGGTTTAGTCTATCTCTCATAACTTTAACTTGTTGTGGTCTCGACACCAATTTTGACCACAATGCGGTGATCCATTCTTCTGTCCAATTAGGATCCAAATCCCCCATCCACAACTGTAGTTCATTATTTCTGGTGTTTAGACTGTGTTGCTGATATAGATTCTGTCTCGCTCTATAGCTGCCTGTATATGTCGACGATGATGCTCCTGCTGATGATGCTGATGATAATTGCGGTCTGCCTCTATAGCCATTGTTGTAATTGCTGTAGCCCCCACGGCCACCTCCTCTTCCTCGTGAATGATATCCAGATGAATATCCTCTCGGTCTGTAACCCCCTGAACCTTGATATGACGACATTGATGATGATTGATGGAAAAATGCAAAATGAATAAACAACTGTGTGTGTAATATCTTCTGGCTGTAATTTTTTTTTTCTTCTTCTTCTTCTTCTTCACTTAGATTCTTTCTTGGTTCTTTATTGTATTTTTTCGCAGTAGAATTTTTCTAGCTTCAGCCAATTCAATTTTATCCAAACATGTTCGAACGCTCCCTCGATATCCATTCTGTTGTTGGGATCCACTTGTAATAACCGTTTAATAAATGATTTTGCAGACAGACTTACTTTCCGAAACTGTGGCCTTTCAAAATTTAGTGTGCCATTACGGGTCGCATAGATTGTGCTGTCTCTGTTCTCAGAGTAAAACGGTGATATTCCTGATAATAAAATATGAGTTATCACTCCCAAAGACCACATATCACATTTGAAATCATACGGCTGAACAGCTTTTTTACCGGTCACATCAGATTTAAACACTTCTGGTGCGCTATACTCGAGCGTTCCTACACATGTCATAGCCTTTTTGCGCCCAAGATATTTTGCAATCCCAAAATCGCACAAGTAGATCTTTGACTGTGGAATGGGCAATTCAAGCAACACATTATCAAGTTTGATGTCACGATGGGCTATTTTCATCTTTTTGTGCAAAAACAACAATGCCTTCATTAATTGGTAAACTAAGAATATAGCTTCTTTCTCTGGCAAAGCTCTCAAATAACCGCTACAAACTAGGTAGGAAAATAAGTCTCCACCGCATGCAAGGGTTTGAAATATGTAAACGAACGAGTCTCGAACTATCGTATCGTAGATTTTGATAATGTTGGGCTAATTGGGTAAGTTAGTATAATGTAAAATAGGAGTGACATGAGACATGAAACTTTGTACGTACGTGTTGGATGTTTCTTAATAACCCTGATTCATAATTTAGGTCATTTTCCAGAAAATAGGTCGAACGGTTCTTCTGGACAATTTTAACGGCATATAGTTCTGTTGAGCCTGCTTTCTTAGCAACAAAAACTGTTCCAAATGAGCCGCTTCCAATCAATTTGTTTGTAATTTCCCAGTCTTCTAGCGGTTTGTTGGCATCACTCAGAGACACAAGTTCTTCATTGATACACTTGAAAGTTATTTTAGCTGCCGTCTTGACCTCTATCGTATCGCCATCGTTTAGAATAGCCGTTACGCCTGTCCCCATTTCCAAGCCATTGTGCAAAATTGCGTTTCGAGATGTGTCATGAATATACACTACGGAACTGGACTCTTCCTCAAATCGAACTGACCATATAATAGCATGGTTGATGGAAACGGTTGGGTTATTGAGAAACACAGTTTTTGTTCGGGATCTGCCAATTGTAAAAACCAGTTGAGGTTGCAAAGGTAGGAATATACTATTTGCGTATTCCAGTTTTTTGATTCCTTGGTTTTTCCCAGGATGTTGTTCCATTGACACGCTTATGCTAGTGCCATCAATGGGTGTAATCTCAAATACACCAAAGCAATCCATGTTTATTAAAAGGAATGGTTGTCTGAAATGGAGGAGTATCAATTGGTCGTGATATTTTGTTTTTTTTTTTCATTTTTGCAGCACAAGTTGGCATAAAGAATTCTAAGTACGAATGTGTTTCCATTCAACCATAAATTTTCTCCCTGAATGCTTCCACTTTTTCTTCAAAATTTATCCAAACAATCAATGCTTCATAAATATACAACAGACTGTTTCTGAATACTTGATTGGAGAAGAAAATGAAAGTAATACCACATAAAGCTATGAAATGTATATTTGAATAATGAACTCCTAGTAAATAAAAGTCGTGCAAAAATGCACAAGAATGCTTCCTCTTTTAATAGGCTCTTTACATTGAATTTTCACTACGAACAAAAAAAAATATCAGCGAGTGAAATACATCAAACCTTTACTACTACCCTCATAGATACATATACACCTACACACATACACACAATGTTTGCCAGATCACTGAGAAATTACGGTAGAATAATCTTTAGAAGATTCCAACACACAGCAAAAGCTTCTTCTGGCGAAGCTGCTCCATTCGCTAACAAATTTGGATTCAATTTGAACCCACCACCAGTTCACGAATATTGGAATATCCGTAATTCAAGCGTGGCATTTGCATTTGTTCCTGTGTTTCTTGGAATTGCCTTTTTTGCTAAATATGTTGGTCAGAGTTTTGACTCCAATTCAGCCACCTTGGAATTCGCCAACTCAGAAGCATCCCCAGTTAGTAAGATCCCATTTGGTCAACCACAAAATATAACCAAACAAGAATAGACAGCGTATAATACGATCACGTAGTTTGGAATATTGCATGAGACAGCTTATATTTATTTCTTTTCAAAAAAAAAAAAGGTGGGTTTGAATCTAGAAAGGATGCTATAATTATTCATTTGAAAAAGAGTTCTACATAGTAGTTCAGTTTGTATATTATCTTCAATTATAATAAATAAATAAAAAAAGAACTAAAGAAAAGACAGCGCAAGAGGGTCAATGCTGTGCAGACAACTTTTATACGTACGAATCACTTCATCTTAAGCAATTCATCTTTAACAACGCTGTCGATAGATACCAACTTAGGCACTGGATATCCCATTTCTTGTACGGGTACACGACTTAGTAATTTTTTTCTGAGGAAATATTATTGGCTGGTTGCACTTAGAATAGTGAGGGAGACAGAGAGAGAAAACGTAGAAAACAAAAATATTTCGCTCTCATATTCAATAACTATCTATTCAATTACATCTCCCGTCGACATTAGCCCCCCCAAAAAACATGATATCAAGATTAGGATTAAGATCTTCAAGACTTATGTCTCTTCCAACCAGAAGCGCAGTCATCAATACTTCTTCCAGAATTGCTCTCACAAGATCGCATTCTACTGCCACCACTAAAACAACCATCTACGACCAAACCAATGGGAAAACCATTGAATTAGCAGATCCAGAGCGCCCAGAATTGGCCGACTACAAGAATCCTGAATTTATCTTGAAACAAACTTTGGACCCATATGCCAAATACGATGATCAACAAAACAGAAGAAACTTGAATGATCCTATGCACATTGATGAAGATTTGTTAGATATGTGGTCCCCAGACTACTATGATTTCGTGCCTGATTCCGTTGCCTTCAAGCACAATCTTGTCTTTTTTGGTTTAGTTTTTGGTATCGCTGGAATTGTGTATTACTTCCAATTGTATCCAGAAAAACCAGCGATGATTAGATCATACCCATATAATGGTTTGGCTAAAGCTTTAGGTGCCACTTCAGAGGAAGGTGCCGAATTCTTCCAAGCCAAACCAGACTTGACTGCTGAACAAGAATGTGGTATCTTGCCAGCCGACAACGATATTGTCCAAAACAAAGAACTTTATGAAAAAGAAAATGCAGACTTTATCAAATCAGGTACTGCTTAAACAGAAAAAGTTTTATCATATTACTTGATGGAAAGGGAAGAAGGTAAATTGGATGGCTTTTGACTGAGTTTGATTTTCAATTGAATACCTGCTCAGCGGAAGATCTTTTGATACAAAAAAAGAAACAGAACACTACAGGTTTTTATTTGACTCTCATGATTCCTTATTGATTGTAATTGTACATTAGTAGAAGATTTTTATTATATAAAATATACATTAAATATTCGCCGTTTATATGTATCGTAGACGCTGACTATAGCTTGGTACTTTGATGTTGCTTGCGCTATCAAAATAATCTGCAAGCCGAACATTTTCTTTTTTCTTCTTGAAGTCGGAGCGTGTGCGCCATCCTCCACCGAAAAATTTCACTCACTCTTTTTTTTTTTGTCTGTTTTTGTTCTCACTTCTTCTTCTCTATAGCAGATATCACTATCAACCTGATCCAAAACTGTAAAGTAGCCGTATTAATCTTTCCTAGAAAGTAAGAGGAAATGTCAGAGAATGGAAGACTAAGAAGGACTCTGGCGAGACTAAGTCAAAATTTGTCTTCGTCGATCCAATATAATGGAAAACGGTCAAACGATCTACATCAACAACCAACAGCAGTCAAGTCAAAACGAAGGAAGCTAGAAACCAAAGGCAAAGAAGACAGACTATCAGACGTGATAGTGGATTTTAACCTTGCGGTGAATGAATTGTATCATTTAAAGGAATATAAGTCACTTCTATCGTGGGATCCACAAGAAAATTCAAACGCAAACAACAAGACAATCAAAGTCGAATACGATGAATTCATCCAAGAGAACGACTATAAGCTAATATGGGATAAAGAAATCGAAAATGGTTCAGAAATCAATAGTCTACCTTTGCGATTTCAGAAGAAGAAGTTAGCAGAACAAGAAAGAGCGTTGGATGAAAAGTATTCATTCAGGCAGGAAGTGCTAGCCAATAGTGACGAGATTGAGGAGAAATTGTTGAACAAGATAGAGCAACAATCTGAGATACTATCCCAGCAACGTACAGTTACAAGGGGCAAACCGGGTCCAAAGCCGAAATCTCAACAACCAGCAACAGCTTCTGTTAAGACAGGTCGAAGGAGGGGAAGGCCTCCAAGACTGGAAACAAGCATTAAAGAAATTGAAGAACAAGAAGAGAATGAGGACAATAACGAAGAAAATGAAGATGAAATTGACATTGACGATGAGAATGAAGAACAGGATGGAGAAGACGAAGAAGAAGAAGTTGAAGAACCAATGGAAAAAGAAGACTCAGAGCAAGAGCCAGATAGTGACATAGAGGAAGTCGAGGTCATTAACTCACCAGAACCGATTAAGAATAGTCGAATTAAAAGCATTAAGCGTACGATAGCATTACCAATAGTGACGCACCCTTCTCATATTCCAAAATGGAGACCAGAACACCAAAGTGGCAATTTGCAGATTCTGGGTGCAAATGACGACGAGAAAATCTACGATTTTGATCCAATTCCATTGACAATTATTCAAACCCGTGACGAGACGTTAGTTGCACCAGAGTTGACAGTTAAGCTTCGAAGGTTTTTGGATAATGATTTCAAGACACCAATTATTGACGAAGGAAACATGCCAGATTACAATTTCACGAGTAATGAGTACAATACAATAATGTCACAGCAGGAAGAATTGCTTAGGAAAATACGTTACAAAATTAATGTTGAAAGAAGTCTTCAATTAAATGGGGACAGAATTGAAGCACGTAAAGTAGTCCTCCCACAGTCTAACATAAAGCTCACCGATCCTTTTCGAAACACTTCTTCGGTCACTCCTAAAATTCAAGGTATTGCAAACAACGAAACTCATCAAGACCATTTACTAGCACAAGGTGTAGCATTTTCTAAAGTGCACCAACAGATGAGGAAACAGCATCAACTAAAAACTCGAAAAGTTGCTTCAATGATTGAGCAACATTTTAAGAAGAAAAGAGGTGAAAAGGAAAGGTTGGCTAAAGAAAGGAAACAAAATCTTAAGAAAATAAGCCGATTAACAATGCAAGCAGTTAAGAAAAGATGGAATCAAGCATATAAAGTTTATCAAATAATGCAAAATGAAAAGGAAGAAGAATTAAAGAAAATCAAAGGCAGAAAGCATTTAAGTGAGATGTTGGAGCACTCGACACAGCTATTAGAAGCCCAATTAACTTCATCCAGGGAAGCTACTGCAGACGCAGAAAGCATAAAATCTGAATCCATCGATGAACGTCAAAGCATCGATTCGGATGATTATATATCAACAGACGAAGACGAAGAAGAGCATGTAAATGGGTCTAAAATAAATGGACACACAAGAGATGAAGATAATGACATGAAGTTATCGGTAGAAGAACTAAAAAAAAAGTATTCCAATTTGGAAGATTCGGTAGAGCCACCATCGTCAGCACTCACGTCAGAAAAGGAATTGGATTCTGAAAGTGCAAGTTATGATAGTAGTTTAAGTGACAGCGATGCTGACGATGAAGACGAAGATGATGAGGTGACTGATGTCAGTCGAGGACTTGCTTCGTTATATAATGTTGATGAAGTTTCACAAAGTCCTGCTCCAACTTTAGAATACACGGAAGAAGAGAAAAATTTGATTGAGAAATTCAATGAAGATAATAATGGTGCGAAGAATTCCATATTGGATTCCGATTCTGGAAGCTCCCTTTTTGGAAGTGAAACACTGGACGAAGAAGAAGATGATGATGATGAGGAGAAGGACGCCATGCGAAATGGTGACTCAGCTACTCCAAATGGTAGTGCTCTTGCTAGTTTATTTTCGGCACATGATGCCGACTCTGATGATGAAGATACAGATGTTGATATGGATGCAGATGCTCAAAGCGAAGAATCAGGTGTCGATAGTGATGAAAATATGAGTTCATCAGAAGGTGAAGATCAACAAGAAAATGAAATTAAAGCCAATGAGCTGATTGTTAAGAAAGAAACTCAACAAACTTCCGAAGATGATGAAAGTCAGGTTGAAGTTGTAAACGGATCTAAAGTTAAAGATGTTCCTGTTCCTTCTCTTTTACGTGGTACCTTAAGACCATACCAAAAACAAGGTTTGAACTGGTTGGCTAGTTTATACAATAATAACACAAATGGTATTCTTGCAGATGAGATGGGTCTTGGTAAAACAATCCAAACCATATCCTTGTTATCATATTTAGCTTGTGAGCATCATATTTGGGGTCCACATTTAATTATTGTTCCAACGTCAGTCATGTTGAATTGGGAGATGGAATTCAAAAAATTTGCTCCAGGTTTCAAAGTCTTGACATATTATGGATCGCCTCAACAAAGAGCACAGAAGAGAAAAGGTTGGAACAAACCAGATACATTCCATGTTTGTATCACATCGTACCAACTAGTTGTTCAAGATCAACAATCCTTTAAGAGACGAAGGTGGAGATACATGATTTTGGATGAGGCACATAATATCAAAAATTTCCGCTCCACGCGATGGAGAGCGTTGTTGAACTTCAACACAGAGAACAGGTTACTTTTAACTGGTACTCCATTACAGAACAATTTAATGGAGTTATGGTCATTGCTCTATTTTTTGATGCCATCGTCGAAAGTGAATCAGGCTATGCCAGAAGGGTTCGCTAATTTGGATGACTTTCAACAATGGTTTGGAAAGCCAGTGGATAAGATCTTGGAACAAACTACCGTAGGGAATCCAGATTTGATCGATGAAAATGAAAGGGCTACGCAGAAAATGGATGAAGAAACTAGAAACACTGTGGCTCGATTGCACCAAGTGTTACGTCCGTACTTGTTGCGTCGTTTGAAGAAGGATGTTGAAAAGCAAATGCCTGGTAAATATGAGCATATTGTCTACTGTCGTTTATCCAAAAGACAGAGATTCTTGTACGATGATTTCATGTCGAGAGCAAAGACTAAAGAGACATTAGCTTCAGGAAATTTCCTATCCATTATCAATTGTTTAATGCAGTTGAGAAAAGTCTGTAATCATCCAGATTTGTTTGAAGTGAGGCCGATTGTTACGTCTTTTGCGTTACCTAGATCAATTCCATCGTTTTATCAAATGACAAACCAATTGCTTGGCAAACAATTTGAACCAAAGGGCTCAATTAATTTCAATGTGTTGAATTTAGATGTTACAAATTGCGAAGATATGAATTATTTTGTATGCCAATCTTCTAACAAATTGAAGTCGTCACAGCCTCTACAGGAACAAATTAAAGAATTGTGTGAATTGGAAAGTGGACTAGGGAAAGCTGATCCGTCGAATCATGTGAATTACTACCAACATCTCAAACTTGAAGATCAGATGGAAGTGAAGGAAAAGTTGAAACATGCGTTGTATTTGAATACATTAAGGTGTGAGAGAAAACCTATCTATGGGAATTCTTTATTGAAATTTCTCACATTGAATCAACGCGATTACAATGAAGATCCATTCAGGAAGTATTGTATGACAATAAATGAAAGGGCTGTTTATATGGATGATATTATTGAAAAATACTCGATAATCACTCCTGCAGTCGTTGCATTGGATATGAAAGACCAGTTAATTCCTATTTCCACAAGACGTAAAGTCATAAACCAAATTGCAGAGAATAAAGTCGAGAATCCATTCCACAAATCTCAGGTTAAATTGTCGATTGCTTTCCCAGATAAGTCGTTGTTACAATATGACTGTGGTAAGTTACAAAAATTGGCTACTTTATTACAAGATTTGACATCGCAGGGACATCGAGCTTTGATTTTCACGCAAATGACAAAAGTGCTAGACATATTAGAGCAGTTTTTGAACATCCATGGATACAGATACATGAGATTGGATGGTGCAACAAAGATCGAAGATCGTCAATTATTAACTGAGAAATTCAATCGTGATCCAAAAATTCCGGTATTCATTTTATCTACGAGATCTGGTGGTTTGGGTATCAATTTGACAGGTGCAGATACAGTTATTTTCTATGACTCCGATTGGAACCCTGCAATGGACAAGCAATGTCAAGATAGATGCCATAGAATTGGACAAGTTCGTGATGTTCACATTTACAGATTCGTTTCGGAGTACACCATAGAGTCGAATATTATCAAGAAAGC
This sequence comes from Candida frijolesensis, assembly GCA_030557105.1. Lineage (NCBI taxonomy): Eukaryota > Fungi > Ascomycota > Pichiomycetes > Serinales > Debaryomycetaceae > Candida > Candida frijolesensis. The sequence continues at coordinate 11,730 of JAKTVH010000034.1, read as the reverse complement.
AAACCAGAAGAGACAGCTTGACAATGTGGTTATCCAAGAAGGGGAGTTTACCACCGATTACTTTGGTAAATTCTCTGTTCGTGATCTCGTTAGTGATACGACAACTGTAGGAACTGAGATCAGCGACCGTACTATTGACTTTTCTGGGGATGCCAAAATGGGTACAGTTTTTGCACAGGCCGAAGATGAAGAAGATAGGGTTGCTGCAGGTGCTGCAATGAAAGAAGTTGCAATTGATGATGACGACTTTAAGGACGAGACCAAATCGGCTACTACTGGAGGCACACCTGCACCGTCCGAAATCAACTCGGCTGCAGCCATGGCGAACGACGGAGACAATGGGTTCATTGATGTTGATTTCGACGAAGGTATTGGTCATATTGATGAGTATATGTTGCGTTTCATTTCTGATGGATATTATTATTGATAGTGAAAAAAAAAAAAAATTGTATTATATATATGTATATATTAGCATGTACACAATATTTGAGTACACGAACTAACAATCTTCATGCATATGTAATGACAAGTTACACATCAAGTAAAATTGTTTGTTGACGGTATAGGATATCGTAACTGGCGTCACCAGGTGTTTCAGATCGGTTTTTTATTTCTCTGAAGTATCAAATTGTAACTAAGGACATCTAGCTAGAACTGCTTTTGTGGATATGATTACATGTAATGTATTGGCTAATGCGTGAGATTTCAATGGGCTGATTGTTCAAACTCCTCGTTTATCAGCACAATCGATTATGAGCTCCTCGATTACTAAAACAGAGACTGCACGTAAAAAGTAACGCAATCATTCGTTCTCTAATAACGTGGAGAATTAGAGATGGTACAACGAGGTAGAATGTGCTGTGCATACATTCTCTCGTTATACCTCAGCTGAGGCATGGACAACAGAAACGCGTCTATTTTTAAAAACTGATTAATAATCAACATGTAATAACATACGACAATTTCTCCAAAACATACACGTCTACAAATAATTATTAGACGCGATTACTAATATGGCCGTTCCTGTTTAAGTCATTTCGACAACAAACATCTGGGATTCCACTTGGTAGAGAAAAAAAAAAAATTCATGGCGATGGTGCCACTACACACGAGTCGCGTTGTGTTTCGCAGCACAAAATTGCACTTGGTTGATAATCAAACAGGTTACACAATGTGAAACCATGACCAAAGAGTATAGAAAGATAAAATAGATTTCTTTAAGATACATCTCACAATGCCGAGATAAGGACCTTGCATAATGCTTGGATTGAGTCTATATAAAGGCACGATAAGGACCGTTCTGAATTTTTTTTATTTCATTGTTTGATTGTTCTCTTGGTTTGTTGCATCCTTCAGATTATTATTTTTTATCATAAGTAACATTATCATCAATATCCCCAATACCTAAATCATGGCCTCCAAGACAGACAAATTAGCAGCTGAAGCTAGACTGAAGGACGAATCACAAAACTTTGCAGGTGTTAAGCCAACCATCCTGACCGACCCAGAACCTGAACAATCAACTGCGGATGAAGTAATCTACGCAAAACACAAGGAATTCTTAGCTAAACACGTTGTTCACAGACACAAATTGAAAGCGGAAGAAGCCGACGAACCATTGTTGGTACGTGATGAATCCCGTAGAACCATATTCCCCATCAAATACCCAGAACTTTGGAACTTCTACAAGAAATCCGTGGCATCATTTTGGACTGCTGAAGAGATCGATTTAAGTAAAGATATGTCCGATTGGGAAAACAAGTTGAATAAAGACGAAAGGTTTTTCATTTCCAGAGTGTTGGCATTTTTTGCAGCTTCTGATGGTATCGTTAATGAGAATTTAGTAGAGAATTTCACCGCTGAGGTGCAAATCCCTGAAGCACAACTGGTTTACAAGTTTCAAATTGCTATTGAAAACATTCACTCGGAAACTTACTCCTTGTTGATTGAAACTTACTTTAAGGATCCAACAGAGGCTGATTTCTTGTTCAATGCTGTCTCCAACATCCAGTATATTAGGGAAAAGGCGGATTGGGCAATTAGATGGATCCAAGATGCCGATGCCTTATTCGCTGAAAGATTGGTGGCTTTCGCTGCTGTTGAAGGTATTTTCTTTAGTGGTTCCTTTGCTTCTATTTTTTGGTTGAAGAAAAGAGGTTTGATGCCAGGTTTAACATTTTCCAACGAATTGATTTGTAGAGACGAAGGTATCCATACCGATTATGCCTGTTTGTTATTTACATATTTGAAGAATAAACCTGAACCAGAAATTATTGAAAGAATCATCACCGAAGCTGTTGAAATCGAAGAGAAATATTTCACCGATGCTCTTCCTGTTTCCTTGTTGGGTATGAATTGCGCTTTGATGTGTCAATATGTCCAATTCTGTGCCGACAGATTGTTAGTTGCTTTCGGCAATGACAAATATTACAATGTCACCAATCCATTTGATTTTATGGAGAATATTTCATTGGCTGGCAAGACTAACTTTTTTGAAAAAAGAGTGTCTGATTATCAAAAAGCTGGTGTTATGGAAAAAGCAGGAAATCAAGACGCTGGCATTGTTTCTTTTGATGAAGATTTCTAAGCATTCCTTCGATGCGGGTGTGGTTCTGAAGTTGATTCTTTTCAGTTCTTCGCAATTACTAATGTTTCGTTTATATTATCATATGTTGTATGTTTTCAATAAAATAATATGAGAATTACCGAGAGATACCCGGAGGAGTAATTTTGGACGGACATTTTTAGAAGAGGCTTTCATGCGAACGTCAAAATAAATTACTAATACAACTAAGCCGTTCAGGGACGGGTGCGTGGCCCCGGATAAATGGCCGGAGATTGGTTTGTCTTCGCTGTAAGATCCACCCCCCTCCTGGCCCCCCACAAAAAAAAAAAATAATACTGAATTATTCCCGCTGGAAATATATAAAAGAGTAGTAATATCGGATTAAAAAAAAAATAATTAGCAAAGCGAGGCATCTTAAATAAAAAAAAAACAGCCGTAAAACCAAGGAATTGATATTGATGAACGATATTCCAGTTATTATGGATCGAGAATCGAAATCTGTTCTGCTGCATGAGACATGTACCACCGTGCGGAGTAACAGTGAAATCCTATACGCATTCTTAAAAAAAGAATTGATAGAAGATTTCCACCCAGTCTACTTCGTGGCATCTTTGGGAACTGGCATTACCGGTAACATATTCTATGGGTTCCCATATCCTGCAAGATGGTTAGAAATCATTGGCATCATTTTGTTTTGCCTAACAGTTACACTATTTATATTAACAAACATCATGCTAGTATGTTCATGCTACTGTTATCCACATCGAATATACCGATATCATACTGATCCAGCCTTATCAATATTTTTTGCAGTCTATTCCATGGCATACAATACCATTATCAATGGGATCCATTTGATTACATGGAATCGATATCCGATTTTCTTGTGGACATTGTGGTGGATCGGGGTTGCCATTGCCCTTTACAATTCCTTCGTTCTTTTCTTTTTGTCATTCTTGTCAAAACTCAATAAGCACAATCTTGATTCTATTACCGCAGTTGCTATCATGCCAGTAGTCTGTCCTTGTGTGGTTTCATCAACTGGCCATTTGATTGCACCAAAATTACCCAACGATAATCTCAAGGCTGTCACGGAAATTATTTCTCTATTGTTGTTGTTTATCTCATTAGCGTTTTTCCATGGTGTTGGTGCATTATACTTGACTAGACTAATGCTTAGAAAGATTCCTAAAACAGAACAAGTTTTCAGTCAGTTTTTGCCAATTGGGTTTACTGGTCAGTCTAGTTATAGCATCATGTTATTTGGCTCTAACATGTTTGAGTTTATACCTGATAAGACATTGGGACAAGCCTTTTTGGTTCCTTCTGCTATGCTTGCCGCTGCGTTATTGGCTGCCGGATACCTTTATTTGTTCTTAGCTATAGCTTCGGTGTTGTCAAAAATGAAACCATTTGCGAAGAAGTTAAACCCCAATTTGACAACAAAACGATTGGGATTAATTAAATGGAACAAAGGGTTTTGGGTGATGACTTTCCCTATTGGCACTATGTCATTGGCAAATTACGAGATTTCAAGAGGGTTGATTGGTGGCTATGAATTGGAGACTTTTAAAGTGATGAGTGCAATCTTTGGAGTGACGTTATTTTTGATTTGTCTAGCGAATATGATTGGACTAGTGTGGTGCATCGTCAAGAAAGCACACAATGCTTTTAAGGCAAAAACTAAAGAGATTAATATAGAGAGTGTAGTTTAATTTACAATAGATATATATATATGTATTCTAAGGGTTATGTGAGTTGTAAAATTGTCCATCAAAAGGTTGCAAAAATCGCAAACACTAGAAAATTGCTAAGTGTAACATAACGAGACACATAACTTGTATCAAATTGCACGACCTAATTAATTCGCAAAAACCAAAATCCTTTGAGAACGAAAATTACAGCGACTGATACGGGAAAAAATTCCATATGTGACTGCCACTCAACGAATAGTTTATCAATTGCTCGTCCACACCCTTACCCAATACACAATGTCATCCGGAATTCAATCATTATTAAAGACCGAAAGAGAGGCAGCAGAGATTGTTAATGAAGCCAGAAAATACAGAACCACTCGTTTGAAGTCGGCCAAGCAAGATGCTCAAGCTGAAATTGACAGTTATAAGAAACAAAAGGAAGAGGAATTAAAGAACTACGAAAAAGAACACGAAGGATTGAATGAAAAGATCGACAAGGAAGCCGATGCTGAAGTTGTCAAGGAATTGTCTAGTATCAAAGCTACTTTCAACAAAAAGAGAGATACCGTTGTTAAATTGTTGGTTGATGCTACTGTCAAGCCAACACCAACTTTACATATAAATGCCAGTCAATAAGGATACGAATATACATTGATATTTTTTTTAAAGAAAAGTTATGAATTGATTCAGAGTTGAAATTTATTTTTATTATTATTATTTTGGCGTTGTTATTTTCAATTAGTTTTCAGTCATTTAATTCGTTTATTAGAGATAATGTACATGTATAATACTAAAACAAATGATGCAACTATTTAATTTCCTATTGTCTTAAGCACCGCCTTTGGCCAATGTCTTAAATGCCTTAATTTTGTCCCACATACTGGTATCGTAGCCTGCAATGTTCAAACTCTTTACAAAGTTCCAGGATTTCTTATCGTCTTGAATTGGATAATCAATTGCTGGTGGAATGGCAGTCGCGATTCCTAATAAACGGAACAATGGTCTATCCATGATCACAGACTTTGCATTACACAATCCTGTTAGCCCTTCTTCACCACCAAACTTACCATAACCGGATTTCTTGATACCACCAAATGGTAATTGAGCGACATAGAATGTAGCAAAGTCGTTGATTGCAACATTACCACTCTCTAATCTATTAGCAATCTCGTTGATTTGTGCAAAATTACTACCAAATACAGAATTACCCAAACCAAATTCTGTACCATTTGCCAAAGAAATGGCATCATCAACATCATTAGCTTTAATCATAGTCAATATTGGACCAAAAACTTCTTCTTGGAAAATTCTCATCGATGGGTCAACATCAACCAACAAAGTTGGCTCAAAATAATGACCTTGTGGATAGTTTGGATGATTGTACTGCTTGCCCCCATGTATTAATCTGGCTCCTTTACTGACAGCATCCTCTACCAATTCTTCCAATTGCTTAAATCTATTGTCTGAAATCATGGCTCCCATGTCTATTTCATCTAATTGGTCAATATCAGAACCCAATCTAAACGACTTTATCCTCTCACTGAAAAGCTCAACCAATTGTTCGTATGACTTTGGCAAACAAATGACTCTTTCGATACCTATACAATTTTGACCTGCACTCTGGAATGTACCTCTCAATATTACCGATGATAAAGCATTGATGTCTTTGACATCATCCACAACAACAACAGAATCTTTTCCTCCTAATTCAACAACACATGGAGTCAATTGCTTAGCTGCATTGGTAACGACGTGATGAGCCACCGGTTTGGATCCGATGAAAGTGATATGGGACAATCCAGGATGTGAAACAAAGTGACCTGCATCTTCTGGATAGCAGCAACACAATTGCACCAAATTCTCATCAATGTCCAATTCTTGTAAACACAGTCTGACAAACTTGATAAACCATTGCGAAGACCACACGACTTGCTCTGAACATTTAACGATAATGGCATTCCCAGTGAACAATGATGCAATTATAGGACCCATCAAGTTATGGAATGGGTAGTTCCAGGAAACGATAGCACTTATGACTCCCAAAGGCTCGTATCTGATCTCGGCATTCTTCATTAATCCAATCAAGAAATTAGAAGGTCCCGGTCTTTGTGATGGTCTCAAGGCTTTTTCTCCATTCAGGATAATCCAGTTTAACTTTTCCAAAGTCACCATGATCTCCCCCATTGATGCATCTAGTTTTGTCTTTCCTGAATCACGACATGCCACGCGAGCAATATTCTCCTGGTTTTCCAATATAAACTTGGCCATGGTTTTCAATAATTTTCTTCGCAAACTAAATGACGATTTCCCCCATTGTTTTTGGGCTTTGCATGCGTTTGAAATCATCTCATCCATTTCCTCTCTGGTAGTACATGTGAAAGTTCCCAAATATTGTCCCGTTGCAGGACAATAGCTTTGAATCTTGTTTGGTTCATTGGGTACAGATATCAGAGGCGGATACAATCTCTTGCCTTTCCAATGTGGTCTTGCCTCTTCGGGTATTGGGAATGTTATTTTCACTGGTGCCTCAATTTTGTTGTAGCCATTGGGTTGGCTTGTGATGTATTTGGAATAGATATAATACAATGCGGGAACAATGACACCTATGAAAAATGTGGTGGAAATTTGGTACTGCCATTGCCATTGTCTGAACTCAAGATCAATTGCAATCATCTTAGCCAGCAGTGAGTGGGTATGAGTATCAATTCATATGACTTTAGAGAGAACAAAAGGAAAAGTGAAAAAGGGGGAAAACGGATTAAGGAAAGAAGCGTAGTATTGAATGATTGATTTTCGTTTGCTGCTGTTCGCACAAGCTCAAGCGATCGTTCAAGAAACTGACAAGTAAAAAAAAAAAAAAAAATTTTTTCCTTTGTTCCAAAACTCCAGTCGTTTGCTGCAAGAAGCAGAACTTTGTGCGAATTATAATTACGGTAAGGAAACATGTATATACATTGCTTGTGCTAAATGTCAACCAATATGCTATTTTATAAACATTACCTATGATAACCTATTTACTGATCGTTCTCGTCATTTACGGTTTGAAGTTCGATTCCTCGTATGATCTCGTCAAAGTCTTGGTCGTCTGCAGTTCTGTTTTGAATAATCGTACCCAATAAATTCTGATCGACATAATCAATCAAATGGTCAATTACCTTGCCATCTCTTTGTAACATCCCGAGAACCACTGGTTGATCATCACCTTGATTAGGAGGAACCAAATCATATTCAAAAAGATCATTTCTTGCTAATAAGTTTGGTGGCAATTTAGCCATAATCTTGTTTTCTCCAGACAAAATCGCAAATCGCAATAAGTTAAATGGAACTTCTTCGTCTGCCGATGATCCACTGGAAAAGCCTAATAGGCCAAATAATGAAGATGTAAGTGTTTTTGATTTCTCTGGTTTCCATGTTGCGAATAATTTTGGCAATTCATCGTGTAAGAATTGTCTATGACTTTGATCATTCCACATAACTCCACATCTCACAAGGTAGGTTTCCGTGGCAATCAGGACTTCAGTAGAAACAGTAAATGAAGATTCAGTTATGGATAAACTGTCCCCTAACCCGATAAGTTGGTACAACTTGAAGGCAGTATATGGATGCCTTTCAAAAGCATATCGCAATGACTCGCGTGCTTTATCTGTCTGATCCAATTTCAAATGGGCCAACACAGTTGAAAATGCAAGTCCAGGTGTGAGCCATTTCACATATGTTTTTACCAACGGAGATTCTGTAAATTGGATCAAATATTTGAATTCGTCACTCATTATTGCATAAAAGTCAATAAAGTATCTGACACCTAATGGATCCTCCGCTGGGTTTAGACTCAATAACAATTTACAATACGTTAATGCAGTGTAAAAAGTAGATCTTTCCCCAAGAGCAACAATGTATCTGAACAAACACAAGTGGAATTGACGGTTCATGAAGCGTTCATATGGTAATCGAAGTAAACCATTAGATGCATGAGCTAATAGTTCGTGGAAATTCTTATGGAAAGAACGATCAAATGTAAACAAAGCACGTTCAACTAACGCGTTACTTGTGGCTTTGTTGTCCCCTTGACGCAACAAAACCATGGCGACTTGCAATAAAGTCTCTACATGGTATGGGTACTGTTGCAAAAGTTGCATCAACGACTCAGGATCAGGTGTCATGACAACACTAGCGTAAAATCTCGTGTTTGCCACTCGTTCCTTGATGTCATTAATTTTGGAAAATTGGAAATATTTCACTCCCAAGGTGACTTCGCTTTTCACTTTCGACTGCAATTCCTCTAGACTAGCTTCTTCTTCCTTGAAATCAAGGAATTTGACATAGTCTTCTGATCTAATCTCTTCCATGTTCATTGGCTTCAAGGTGGTTGGCAACCAATCGTCTCTTATTTTTGATAATAATAACTTTCTCGTGGTCCCTGGAACCCCTCTCCTGTCTTTACCTCCCCAACCACGGGTCAACCTGGCCAACCGTTTGAATTGTTGCAAAAGCTCAGGGGAGATTGCCAACGCAGTGGAAGCATTTGCATCATCTATAGCGTCCATTGATAGATTCCCAAATAAATTTTTGTACTCATTATCTTGATCTAAGTTTGCCACTGATCCAATCGATAATAATGATAACGATTCCTTCAATCTTTTTGTTGTGAAAAATTTGAAATTTGAATCATAAACCTCTTGTGGATCGGTTATTAAATCTAGTTCCTCCTCAAAGTCATACGAATCCAAAAGGTTTGAACTTGCCTCTGGAAGACTTTCTAATGACGTCACATCCTTCTGTTTTACTTCTTGCAAAATTCTATCGAATTCGTCATCGCTGTATTCATCAACTTGCTGTTTCTTCTGTTTTGTTTTGCTCTTCTTCTTCTTCAGTTTCTTGGATGACTTTGTTGCAAGCTGTATAGGTTTGATCTCTTCTTTTAATTGCTCGGATTTATCAAGATCAGATTCATCCTCGTCACTATCGTCCTGATCATTCAACAAAGCAAATGCGTTCACTTTAGGTTTAGATGGTAATTGGACTTCCTCCTCCTGTTCTTCTTCATGCACCAGATCTTGAGGTTCTGGTGTTTCGGATAACTCTTTTTCCAATCTCTGACGCTCTAATCGCCTCAATGCCCTGGCACTCATATGTGTGTGATCTTGTCTTTGATAATGGTCAAGATATGTTGAATAAATCATATTTTTTTTTTTTCGGAATTTTTTACTATTGCCATGCGACAATGTCGTCCAAGCCATCAGAATCAAGACTTGTGTTGCAAAATCGTATTTTATACTCACTTCTGAATTCCCATATCAAACAGTACAACGAAATCAACAATCCTGCTACCCAATTCCCAATGCTGTTGAATTCATCTAAATTTCAACATCTTGCTTCAAAGCTGAAAACCTTGAATCTCCATCATATATCGACACCAATAAACCATCATAACACAATCTCGTATTCCCATATTCATACAACCGAAAGCCTAAGAAATGGATCTGCCAAGCTAGCTAACACGCTGTCACCGAATATCTTTGAACCACTGCTACCACCCACTTCTACAACATCTGTTACTGACCTTGTTTCTCCCCAGTTAGAAATTTCATTCTCACCGCAAGACCGAGACAGTATAAGTATTCAACGGAATCTACAACGATCGATCGAGGAAATCAAAACAACAGAGTCACAATATCTTTCGGATCTAAAAACACTAAATCAAGACTACTTTCAAAAGTTGATTGAGGACGTAAAGATAGAAGTTCCAGTTCCGATCAGAATTGTATACAACATTTTGACCAAGTTAATCGAGTACCATGATAAAATGACAAGATCGTTTGCAGCAATTACTGACTTAAACTTACCCAGCAGGTGTTCTCAGTATTGTCAAATAATTGCTCAGAATGGCATCAACGTGTTCTTATATAAATGGTATTGTTCCCAACATAGAATTATTCAGGAGATTTTCCATGATTTCTCCCATTTTACAAAATTACCACATCGAACAGATTGGAGACAAATGATTATTCCAACGGTTGACTCATGGTTCAAAGGCTGGCAAAACTTCTTTGAGTGTCAACAATCACCACGAAACAAAAAGGATTTTTCTTTGATGTCTCTATTGCAACGGCCAATAGATAGAATTACAAAATATAGATTGTTCATGGAAAGTATTCTAAAAAACTGCATTAGACTAGGCTACGATGTCACTGAAATTCAAAAATGTGTGAATATAGTTCGGCAGCAACTTAGTAAAATCAATGGAAACTCAGAAAATGGATATATTCAGCAACAGTTGTCACTCTTGGTGAATTTCAACGAGTTAAAGTTCCTGAACTATCAATTGGATTGTCAGTTTTTCGGAGTACCTTATTTGATTGGCACTAGTTGGGTAATCTATATCGAAAATAAAAGCCCTAAGTGTCAAAACTTACCTGTGATACTATTTAAGAGCCATATATTAATTCTTGAGTACCACCATTCTAAACTACAAAAGTATGATATCAAACTTGTTATTCCTGTTACAATGTGTCAGTTGGATCTTGAATCTAAAACCTCCACCCATGGTATTCACACATTATATCCTTACTGCACCAAGCTACAATTCCAAATAGACTCAAATAAGTTTGAAGTTTTGTTTTGTTGGACAACTAAATCGGACTACGATATCTGGATAGCAGAAATGTCGGTTATAATTCAGTTCGTAAATACTAGTGATGGCTTACCGAGTTCCGCTACGGACATGATAGAGTATCTATATAAAATACCTGCGGACATGTCTCCATATGATGTGCAAACCACCTCCCTGGACTTTTTGAAATACAAAGCAAACTGTTACTTCAACGATTGTTTCTTTATTAAAATTTCACTGGATAGAATGGCAATGAAACTTCTTGGTGTAACCAACCCAGTTCAAAATGGCCAAAAGATGAGACAACGGAAGTATGATAATTCGTACACTATAATACTCAAACTGAAGAACCTGTTCGTAAACGAGAGGTATTTTAGAGAATTGTTTAGTAAAGGTTTGACTGTGTATTCAAATGATAACTCAGAAAAGAAATTCAAAGACTTTTTTTGGAAACTATCAATTAAAAAAAACTATAAATGAATAAAAACTGCAAGAATTGAGGTTTTTAACAGCAATGCGTATTCAATTAATTTCCACTATCACGAGCACCTTTGGAATCGTTAGTAGAAGCGGTAGTGTCACCAATTGAGTGGGCCCCTGATTTGTCATCACCTTTATCGAGGATGATTTTAATAACCTGATCAATGTTCGACGTGTTGAAATCGTTCAGCAAATCCAGCTTCGAAGCTTCATCTAAAATACCATCCACTCCTTTTTGTCTATTCACAAACACTTTAAAAATGGAAACCAAATCGATTATAGGGATGGTGGAAGATCCTGTAGTGTCAATATCTTTCTTGTATTTACGTAACAATTCTGGGTCATCAACGAATAAAGTGAAATCATTTTCTTTTCCT